>JACM01057396.1:0-31780 GCA_000787095.1 Periophthalmodon schlosseri
TATATATATATATATTTTTTTTATTTACAAATGATCTGCACTATTTCACATCTCCTGCTGTCCTCCTCGTGTTCTATACCTCATCTTATTCTAGCCCCCCAGTGAGCGCAGCTGCCTCCTATCATCCCCCTCCTCCCCAAAAGTCCGAGCGCCCCTGACCACAAACTTGCCCTCGGCCACCCTCAGACACCTAGACAGGCCGGCTGGATCTCCACGGGGGTCACCTATTGATCACACTTTGGCCGAATCAATCACCCTAGGCTACATAATGCAACCTGATTGGTCTGTGGAATCCATATGCCGGTAATTTATGACCCTAGTGTCCCCTCATAGCCACTAGCCTGCTGTCTCCGCCAGTACATATTTCAATTTGATTAAAAATATTATGAACAATGTGCGACAAACGGAGCTGCGCAGGCCGATGGCGTCTGGGTGGTAAGCTGCTTTGTCTGTGAAAACAACAATAACTTCATTAAGAGCTTATCTCTGCTTAGACTGGTATTAGGCCAGTGATATCAAGCAACATTTGACTATTCATTTGGTTGTACAGCTGAGATGGTACGAGTTATGGATGAGTTATGTGTACTCAAATACTTCAACTAGAGGGACTTCTTGTTCTTCTGTACTTCTAATTTTAGTTTATCACGCCATATTTATTCATTTGTGTATCCACTTAATCTAAAGACTCAAGTGACAATAAGATTTTGGGTTAAATAGCAGAAAAGTAGAAATGTAATAGTCCAATGAGGTTTTCTGCTAATTTATTTCAACAGATTCTTTTTTTCAGTCCAAGGTTTAGTTTGTTTTCATACCTGACCGTTTCAACTGCTCACTAGCGGTTTTCCTCAGAGCGGTCACGTGATGTTGCTGTGACATGTCCAGTCAGCTGATTTAAACAGGTTTTGGCGCTGCCTTCCTATCGGTGGAGGCAGGACAACAGCGCCATCTGCAGTCCGACTTCTTCAGGACAGTATCCTATGTGTGTGAGACTAAAAAGGCCCCCTCGTCCCGGTTTATAGTCCCGTGACCTGAAGAAGTCTGACCTGAAACCTGTTTAAATCAGTGACCACTCTGAGGAAGAGCGCTAGTGAGCTCTCGAAACTGTCAGACATGAAAACAAACTAAACCTCGGTCTGAAAAAAAAAATCTATTAAAATAAGAAAAATTTAAAAAAATATGTAGTGCACCTTAAAGTAAGTGACAATGGTCTTACTTGTATTGACTTCTTCAAACCATCTGAACAAAATGTGTATTACTGTTGAGGTAATAATCCATCCAAAGGGCAGCTCTAACTCTTGTCACAGGGCGCTGCGTTGGCTCCAGCAGACAGCAGCAGTAACCACTGAACAAGAATGAGCTAATCAGATCAGATGGGTCTCTCCCTGCTCGCTTTCATCTTTCTTAACCAGGAAGTCAGAATCATGATGAAATGCACATGATGTTTCTGAAACGCTATCATGTCAGTTTGTTAAAAGATCTGACTGCTCCAAACGGTAGGCGAGATTAGACGCAATCGATTTGAAATTTGTATGGGCGAAATTGGCAAACCGCAAAGGCAGCATTTTTTTAAGTATTTCCTCCACAAACAACAAAATATCCTGTCTTACATCCTGTGTTATTAAAGTGTTAATACGAAGCTTTGTGCGTATTTTCTAGGCAGCAGATCAACCAAAACAAAATATCGGCCAATGTTGCAGATAATCGATACACACAAAAATCCAAATATCGGCTTGATATATCGACCAACCGATATATCAGTCCATCTCTAACTAGAAGCACTACAACTAATTTAGTTCAGGGGTAAATTCTCTCTCCTTAAACTAAAAGCCTGTGTACCTCATAATGGCGAGAGATTACAACATAATAGTCCATTTGTAACTTTACTGACTTTACTGAGTTTGGCATCATCTTTGCCTAAATGTTGCAAGTATGAAAAAAAAAAAAATCTTGTATCGGTTTGTCAGTTCATATTTCAGTCTTTTTTCAAATCTTCTGGACCCGTTTTAAATGTAAACTTTGCATAAATCGCAAATCGAATGAATGCTCCTGAATGCTGTTACCAATAATGGCCATTGTTTTCCATTGCGGTTGACTCCATAAACAGACTTTTCGGAGCCTAAACACAAATGAACTACTTTCCATGGGTCAAGTTCTTTTAAAGGATTACATCATTTATATTGTAAAATAAATTCAATAACTGTTACAGCAGTTGGTTCAGAAGTTTAACTCTGGACAGATGTCGTTCATGAAATGTAATGCTTTTTGGCACACAGTGTGGGAGAGCATCCAAATCTAGAAGTACATTGTTTTAAAGCCAGTATATTTATTGTACAATGTAAAGGCAGCAGCAAATGTTCAGATTATAGAGGGATCTATCTATATATGTGTAAATCACCAAACATTATTACATCTCATAGTAGTAGCCTAATGAGTGATCAGTTATGGCGTATTTGTTTCTTTACTGACCCACTGAGGCTGGATGTAGAACTGGTGACAATGTACATCTTAGAACTGTATATGTTTTATTCTGTTGGAATAAAAGTAGTAGCTCAGTTTTACATTAACTGCTTCGTTGTTCAGTTGCTAACTTTCTTGCCTTAAAGACTGACCAGAAGTAGAGATCGATAGATATAAGTTTTTTCAAAGCAGATGCTGATACCGATTGTTTAGACTCCACGTCAACCGATGGCCGATAAGATCCGACGATATTTTTGGGGCGATATTTTGATTACTTTCCCCAAATGATGCAATTTAAATTTACCAGAAACTCCCCCCAAGCCATTTTTTAACCACAGACCGATAAGAGAGTTGTGTAGTCACATTTGCGCAGCTGTCTCTTCATATTAAAGTTTTAATATAAAGCTGTGTGTGTATTTTTAGGCAGCACATCAACCAAAACAAAATGTGGGCCTATGCTGGAGATTGAAAGCAGATAGCCATGCCACTAAAAAGTCCAAATATCAACTTGATACATCGACCAACCAATATATCGGTCTATCTTTAACTAGAAGCACTACAACAAATTGAGTTCAGGGGTAAATTCTCTATCTCTTGACTAAAAGCCTGTGTACCTCAAAATGGCAAGAGATTACAACATAATAGTCAATTTGAAACTTAACCGAACCCTTGTGTTTGGTGTCATCTTTTGCCTAAATGTTGCAAGAAAAAAACACAAACGCTTCATGTTTAAGTCTAACTGTCATCTTTCCTTGACAACTCTGATAAATAGGAGAGGCTTATGGGAAGAAAACTATTCCAAATTAATATGCAACATGGAGTAAGCAATAAGTGTCTTGCCCACTGACACAGCAACAGTACGCATTCAGGCCGCTCTCGCTATTTAGGACCAATTGTCAACTTTCCTTGACAATTTTGTATGTGTCCGGTCATGACTTTTGGAGCGTTCTTGCAAGAAACAGAGAAACTGCCAAAAACCCTTCACCTAAGTTTACTTCTCAGAAAAAAAGTGCTTATTTTACAATTCACTATCAGTCACTCCACATAATGAAAAAAGTATCCAGTGTCCAACATGACTAAACTCAACCACAGACTCTCCCTGAGGCGGTTTGAACCCTCCTCTGTACCTGATCTTGTTCAGTACAGTGGGGCCCGCTTCCATAGGCCTGCACATGTTGGGACGCCTGCCTCTCGTTACCACGGCGATGAGGTGCGTGTTGTTGACAGAAAGGAGCCGTGAGGGGTCTCCCACGGGCCTGATGGGTCTGTGACAGGGTGCGCCGAGGACACACTCCCCCCATCCAGGTTAAAGGTGCACTATGGAACTTTTCTGGTGGACAGACACCACCTGCTTGTCTGGAAATGTGTTTTGCTTTGCTAGGCCAAGCTACAGGTCAGATCTGTGGAGAGGTATCCAAATGTCATGGTACGTGGTATATTTATTGCAACATTGTGGGAACACTCATAGTACAGAAGGGCTATGTCCAAACAAAACTAAACTTTCTTGTTCTGTAAAGCATTTTGAATAAGGCTCTACTTTGTGTTGTGCTCTATAAACAAACTTCCCTTGTCTACCCAATGAATGAAACTGCAGATTTATTGTTTTTCCGATTAAATAAGAGAATACTGAAGCCTCACAAGACACTGGCCAAAATTTAATCAATTTGTGCTGATGTTTTGGTCAGTAGGCCTAACCAATACAAAACATGCCATACCTCATTTGAAAGCTCCTTGAACTCAGTCAAGTTTCAGCTAAGTTTGTTTGACAATCCATACATCTATTTTTGATTGCCACAACAAAAGTCTAGACACCACAATAGCTCAAAGCAGCCATGGACGACATGAAGAAGAGAATAGACTTTAAAGCAGCTCTGCTTGTACAAGTCTCTCCATGGCCCAGCACCAAAGTACATCTCCCACATGTTAGTGCCATATGAACCATCTCACACTCTGAGGACTTCAGGGACCGAGCTCTTGCTGGTGCCCAGTGTCAGGACTAAACATGGGGAATGAGAGTTTCAGTTTTATGCAGCTAAAACATGGAACAGTCTTCCTGAAGATGTGAGACAGGCCTCTACTTTAGCAATGTTTAAATTCAGGCTTAAAATGGTTCTGTTTAGCTTTGCATATGACTGAAAGGTTTTTATTCTGCACTCTTCTCTTTTAATGTTAATTTTACAATCTTTTGATTTGTTTGTATTGTGATTTTAATGTCTTTCTTATGCTGTGAAGCACTTTGAATTGTGCTATACAAATAAACTTGCCTTGTCTGCCTTGAATACATTTTTATCAAGGTTATCTAGCCAACTTCAACTACGCAAATATAAACATGCCACACCTCATTTTAAGTAAGTAAACACTTATGCAAAATAGAATTCATTTTCATTTTATAATGGTTAGAAACTATAAGGAAATACAAATGTGTTCAAAGTAATGCTATTGTGTCATTTGCGATGTGAATAATCCAGCTGTTGGTGATGACAACTCGTGCTACTTTTGCAATATATTGCGCAGGCCTGATCCATTTAAATGTGCAGTGTGGATTGACCATGAAGCCACAGAAATCTGCAAACTCAGACTTAAAACAACCGCAATCACATTCAGCCAGTCAAAGTCAAGTCTGCTATTAAACAGGAGTGACCCCAACTACAGGCAAACAACAAAGCATTTGAACGCACCACTCAACACAACACACAACAATATCCAGACCAGAGCACTGAAGTAAAATAGCACTGATGTTAAGAGCCGGGAAGAGATTGGCTGCAGCTGGCATACTTGTTTGGTGAGGGCACTTCCTCTGCAGTGGGTGGTGCACGAGAGAGAGACGGAAAGAGAGAGAGAGACAGACAGAGAGAGAGAGACAGAGAGAGGAAAAGAGAGACAGAGAGAGGAAAAGAGAGAGAGGGAGGGAAAGAAAGAGAGAGAGACAGACAGAGGGAAGGCAAGAGAGAGGGAGAGAGTGAGTGAGAGAGAGAGAGAGAGGGAGAAAGTAAGAGAGCGAGGGGGAGAAGGAAAGTGTGAGAGAGTGAGGGAGGGAGAGAGGGAGAGAGAGGGAGAAAGTAAGAGAGAGAGAGAGAAAGTAAGAGAGAAAGTGAATGAGAGAGAGAGAGAGGGAGAAAGTAAGAGAGAGAGGGGGAGAGGGAAAGTGAGAGAGTGAGGGAGAGAGAGAGAGGGAGAGAGAGAGAGGGAGGGAGCCGAGGGGAGCGAGAGAGACCAGGAGAGGGAGAGATAGAGAGGGAGGGAGAGGAGGGGAGCGAGAGATCAGGAGAGGGAGAGAGAGGAGAGTGAATGAGAGAGAGAGTGAGGGAGGGGAGAGAGGTCAAATGGGCACTTCATTTGGCACTGTATGGTTTCCTCTTTTTAAACACAAGTGTGCGGCAACGTGAAGCTAAGTCAAAGCGTAGTTTTAGTGACATGTTATCACTTTGCTCATGTAAATATTAAGAACAAGGTGGTAGAGTCATTTGTCTTCTAGGAAGGATGAAGAAAACATGGAGAACTTATTATGACACGTCTATATATGGTGGTAATGTGGGAGAATTCATATTGTTCAGTAGAGCCGCAGTGGACGGTGGACTGGTTTAATTGCTCCAGTAATTATTTTTTATACATATATTTTTTTATACATATATTTTATTTTCAAAAAAGTACGCACTCAGGCCACTCCCACCATTTTCCCTGTAGCATTTACTGATTAATTTCCTCTCCAAACCAATTCACTGTAATTCATCCAAGTAATACAATGTTGTATAGTTCTCCAATCCCAAAAAAGGTACACAAAATTAAAGTCCAACTCATTTTAACGTCTGCTGCTGTTAAACCTAATCCCCTGAGGTAGTTAAACTCACCTCCTCCTCTTCATCTCTAATGTGCTGACATGAAAAAAAGCCTGTATGAATCTATGTTTACTCAGACGAGCAGTGCTGTGTAATCCAGTTCTTGTGGGAACCTGCTCGATGCCTGATACCTGCTCAGAGGAGAGACACGCAGGGGCCCCGAGCGGCTCCCGGCCCCTCTGTAATAAGTCATTATGAGTCACCACTGTCTACTGTCTGAGCCTTCACATTATACAGGGAAAGACAGGATATGGAGGGTTATGAAGTCATATGCAACACTCACGCTAATGTATGAGACGTGCAATTATGAAGTGAAAGGAAGACAAAGGTGATATGAAAATTGAATAGAAATACGACTAGAGGTGTCCAGCCAGGGACCAAAACCAAATTATTATATTAAAGCTGCACAACTTTTGCTTTGTTATTGATTTGCACGGAATGTCCCACAGTATAAACTTATCTATCTTTCATTAATTCAGTTACAGATGTTTTTTAATGGGGAAAAACCCCAATGATTTCGGACCAAAGGTTTCAGATCATCCACCTAAAAATGTACATAGTGCCGCTTTAAAGGTCCTATATTACACAAAATGGACACTCGTGAGCTTTAAGCCATGTGTGCCAATGTTGTTACCTCCTCAAAAACATAACTGGAGTTGTGTTTTGTTTCATTCAGGAATGTTTGAGTAATCCTGCATCATTAGTCTGTCTACAACTCCAAAGCTCAAAATGCTCTGTTGCACCTTGTGATGTCATGAAGCAGTAGTTCTCAAGTTAACAGCTACCTTTTACCTTTGGTTCAGTCGAGATTGGCAAATCCAGGGCTGAATGATGCTAGTGAAGGTGCATGGGGTTTGAAAACACAGTGGAGCACTTCCTGTATTACCACATGACATGACAAGGTGGAACAGAATATTTTTCATTTGAGAAAAGAACTCAGCCTAAATATGCAGGGTTTGTGCGTTAAACTTAGGTGAATAAAACAAAACACAACTCCAGGTATGTTTTTGACGAGGAAACACCATTATAACACAGATCAGAAAACAGTGTAACATGGGCCCTTTAAATACAAGGGCTGCCAAATGATATTTCAGTGGACTTGAGTGCACTATAAATCTGTTTCTTAAGGTTCCGTTTCTGTTTGGGATTATAACATATTTTGGCATTTGAAACACCAAAAGGCACAAATGGTCGACAAAAAGTACGTCCCTAAAGCTGGAGTCTGAAATCTGAAAATCCTCATAGCCAATGGAAAGATTACTTGTAAATGTCAATACAAAACCAACCATGTGGCTTGAAAGTTCCTTCTAGCATACAATTTGAAATTTTTTTCTTGTGTTTTGGAGCGTGAACTGCAACTGAATTTTGGATTATAATTCCTGACTGAAAAATCGAAAATAATTATCAACTGGGTTAAACGGTGTCAAAGGTTTTGGGAGGCCTTATCTTGAACTACAACTCAACACCAATACAACTCATAAGGCGGCAGTAGTAGAGTGTTTGTCCACTGATCCGAAGGTTGGTGGTTCAAATCTCACCCACAGGTTTGCGGCGCGATTCCAGCTCCCACAGGTGAATGCTGTAGTTGCGTCCATGGGCAAGACAATGCCTTAAAGTGGGAAAGCGCTTAAAAAAGTGAGCATTTACCATTCGCAAAGACACAGGGAGAACATGCGAACCGATTCAGGATCAAACCCGAAGAAGTCTTGCTGTAAGGTGGGACGCTAACAACTCAGCTAACAACAAACGGGCGTCACTAGCATACGCTCATAACCTGATCTGACCAGTTTCTGTTGTTTTAAACCTATAGGTGGTGTTAAGCAGGCTTCCACTTTGTAAATACCAGTATACATCGCTGACACGCCTACTAAACAAACAATACTGCTGTCCCTCTCGTCTGTCAGCACCGAACAGGCCCACGGAGGAACGATGGCCCAGTTACAGCGTGTATTTTGACATTTTAATTATCAGTGGTATTTTGCACGTCATCTCGAGTATATCGCATCTGTCCTGCCCCTTAATAAAACGAGGGTGTCAGCATTATTGGGCACGTATGTGTGTTTTTGAGCCCAGATAACGATGATTAAAGTAGTCAATGTTTATTTTAATAATCCTTTGGTAACAAGGCAGATTTATCAGCGCAGCCCATGAATTAAAAACATCCGCAATGAATAAATAAAGACATAAATAAATAATATCGCGATATTTTTAGAAGCAAAAGTAAGTCATTTCAATCATTTAATAATCCACAGTTCAATTCGATTCAAGCTGGTTAATACAACACATTTAACTTCACATAAAAGCAACAAAAAACAAATAAACAGATCACATGATGTATAGGAAAATAGGACAATAAAACACCAAGATATCCTGTCTAGCTAGTATTAAATGCCAGGGAGAAGAGGTGAGTTTGGGTGGAGTATAGGGCTGCACTAACTCCCTGAATTAAAATGGACCCATAGAGTGCAGACATTTAAACAAAATCCATAACACTTTGAATTGCGCCTGATATCAAATAGGAGCACATACAAAGAATTACAATAATCCAGACGCCACGTTACAAATGCGTGGATCACTTTTTCAAAATCCGCCTGTGGAAGGTAGGGCTTTATTTTGGCGAGAAGCCTCAACTGAAAGAATCTGAACTTTATGACAGAGCTAATGTGCTTGTCCAGTTTGAACACGGAGTCCACAATCACCCAAAGCTTCCTCACTGCAGGACGACAATAAGAGAAAACAGGACCAACCACACCGTCGGGCCCAAGCAGTGGGTTACACTGGGCCACAATCTCAGTTTTATTTTGATTTAAAAGTTCAGGAAGTTTGTGCTCAGCCAAGTCTGCACATCCCTGAGGCAGTCCTGCAAAATGAAACTTACACGGCAAGTGTTATCTTAGCTGGCTGTTTATGTCACATGAAGTTGACTTTATCAGAAAGTTCCATAAAACTGTTCACAAAGGAATCTATTGAACAATGTGAATGGAAGTGATCGAAGAGTTCACTGTTGTTTGGTCATGATATCGAGTGTAAAGCCGCTCACAATAAACGCAATAATACGATCAGATATCGTAACGCCAGAGGAGCACTGGAAATGTCGAATAGGTGGACCACATTAGCATCAGGACAACAGCATCGCTCCAATCAACCAAAGAGCAGTCATGAAATTTGAGAAAGGTGTGTAATCGAAATACAAGTATCTGTCTCGGATGAAAAATGACAATGAATTTCAAAAGTCTTGAGCGTTACAATAGCCCAATCAGACTCCTGGATCCCCTTTGATTGAAGATGTAGTAAAAATACAATGGGGTAGATATAAAATGGTCTGAATAGCAGGTGAAGAAGGAGCCATTTTGAAAAGTAATCTGTCTTGTATCTTGATAGTCTGAAAGGTGCAAGGAGCACACTGATTTTATTTCAGAATCTTGATTTGAGGAGTTTAGACGAGTTCTGAACAATTTTCATATTTTTATTCTAATGAAGTGTTTTTAAGATATTTCATGTATTGTTATTCAAATTATTTGCAAGTGAGGTATGACTATGTCTATTCCCTTTTTGCCATTTTGAAACGTGACCTGATGCCTGAAAGATACAAGGTGCACACTGATTCGAATTCTGAATCTCGATTTGACAAGTTAAGACAATTTGGAAAAAAAAAAGAAAAATCCAATTATCTGCGAGTGGATTAAGGTTTTTTCTCCTTTTTTCATTTTTTACATGTAATTTTTATGCAAAACAAGACAATATTGCAAGAACTAAGAACTAAATAAATAGAAATTCAATTTAAAAAAAAAAAAATCAATCTTAAAACTTGAATCTCATTTTAACAATTAAATACTTTTTTTTTATTCATACAGAAAACAAGTTTAAAAAAATATTTGATGAAATACACATGATTTTACATTTATGGATGATACCTGTAAATTATATAGTAACAAAAAGAAAGTGTTAAGGTTAAGAGGAGGAGAGAGGTGCTGGATAATGAGCAGGTTGAGATGGCAGACTGATGCAGAGGAGAGACGAGGGAGGAGGAGGAGAGAGGAGGATAAGGTGATGGAGATAGGAGCAGGAGGGAAGAAGGAGGAGGAGAAGGAGGAGAGAAGGAAGAGAAGATGAGGAGAGGAGGAGGAGAGGATGAGGAGAGGAGGGGGGAGGGAGGTGTGTCAGTGTCAGTGCCTGAGGCTGCAGTGCTGCTTCAGGCCATTACCTGGACAGGGACCATCAGCAGCATCAGCACTTTCCCATACTCCAACTCCACTATACAAGGGTGACATTCACTCAGAATTACAGGGGACGGGGGGTGGAGGGGGGGAGACACTCCACAGCTAAAGCAGTTAATAAGGCTAGAGAGGAAATATATTTATTAGGGTTGTACAATATATTGCAATACTAACTAGCGCAATAATAAGGAAAGAAATATCTGTTTTGTCTTAGTATAGTCTTCATCTTTTGCTTTTGTCTTAGTGTAGTTCTTGTTTTGATTTGACTAGTAAATTATATACATTTTGTTTAAGTTTTGCTTAACTTATAGTGTCAAAAAGTATCTTAAAATATTACAATATTGTTATCGCAATACAAATACTTTGTACTATCAAATACTGCATCTTTATGTTGCATCGTGCAGCCCTAATATTTACTGTTTCTATATTTTAGTTTGGTCTTTTTCACTGGAAATGTATCTCCAATATTAAACAATACAATTTTATTTGAAAATATAATGTGTCCATTTTAAGCAGCAGTGTGTACCTCAATAGTGTAATGTATGTATTATAGTGCCGGATTCTTGCCAATTCCCTAGTAGTAGTAGTAGCTGTGGTTATCAAAGTTTTGAAAAATTTGCATCGCTGACATTGCAAACAATTCAAAACAAAATCTGGTTAAATGTCTCAAAATGACGTATATGGACAGGAAACTAAAATCCATGAATATTAGTGGTACTCTTAATAGTCAAAAGTCTTAGCATATGTTTGATGCAGTAACCTCGTCATAAACTTTATAATTTTGTAAGTAGTAGTAGATTTACTCAAGTAAGATTTAGCCACTCAAAATTTAGCCCTAAAATGCTGATGTTATGGAGAAAGCATGGGTTTGGCTGCCATAGTCTTCAGTGGTTTTGAATCTCCTCTCCATCGACAGACTGTAATGAGTAAAGAGGCTCTCTGGCTCCTGTCCACTCAGGTGTTGACCACACTCAGCTTTGGCTTGTTAGCTGCAGCGGCCCGTTAGCGTGACCTGCGCTAATTTATTCTCCACTCCATCTGGAAGGATTGGATTTCCAAATTGGATCAGGGCAAGTTTCCTGAGAGTGAACAAGGCAAGGACAAAGTCTGAGGAAGTTTGAGTGGACAGCTAGGGGACGAGGGTAGGGGACGACGAGGGAGTGTTTGCTGAATCAGGACAAAACCAGTCTGTGTCCTGTAAAGAAGAGGAAAGACGTGTGCGAAGTGGGCTGGCCAAAGGGGCATTTACCTGGGTGACTAATTATACAGCTGTGGGCCCTGACAACCATAATGAATCTCATGGATGAACCAACAACTGCTCATGCAAGGACAATGGAAGTCAACATGCCTATACCTTACATGTAGCAGGCTATAGGACCATGTAGTAACGTCGAGGTCCATGGCAGGTCGATTAAAGACGCACTACGGAACTTTTCTGGTCGACCGTTCAGCACCCGTTCGTCTCCGTGGAGATGTTATTGCTTCGGCTGGAGTGTTTCACGGTATGACAGTGAGCTGCTGAATGTATTTAAATGGAGATAAACAGGTGGAACAACCAGGCCAAATTACAAGTCAGATCTGTGGAGAACTGACCCCGCTCACTGTAAGAATGCATGGAGACAAGTAGATGGCAGACGCTACACCAGAAAATTTGCAAAGTGCATGAACAGTGCAGTGCAGAGCAGCATGTAATATGAAATTGAATAGTTTAGCTATACTATAAACCAAGAATTCTTAGCCTTTTTGACTTCAGAGCCCAACTTTTTCAGTACAAAGCAACCTGGGGCCTCTCATATTAAATGCATTATATTTTTTTGATTGCGTGGCCCTCAAGAGTGTGCTCGCGGCCCGACTTTGGGCTCCGGCCTTACGGTTAAGAATCAATGCTTACATCTCGGTTTCACAAAGACCAAGTCAGTCAAGTCATTTGAAATATCTTGCAATAGTTGAAATCTACATTCAATCTACACTCTATTCTGTTTTTTTTGGTTTTTTTAATTTTCCAGGGGTGAATTCTCAATTATAGATTTTATTTCTCACAAACCTTCACTGAAATTGCATTTTCTAACCCTACCCTTAACCCTAACCCCAACCCCAACCTTAAACCTAAACCTAACCCCAACCCGAAACCTAGGCTTAATCCTAACCCTAAAATAAGTACATTGGCAAGATGCTATAAGATGTGCTTTGAGTAGCAAGACTTACGACATTTTTTTTTTTTTTGTCAGATTCCAATGACCCCAAGAACATTATGGTATGTCCCTGTATCCACGACGACCGTCAGATCTCCACTTATATAGTCCATTTAACTACATCGACTGTATGACCTGAGCACACATCCAAGCGTTCCCCACCTGAATCCCAACCGAATATCTATAATCCTGGCCTCTAAAAGCAGCCAAGCCCCCTGTATTAGCACTCTGCGGCTCTCAAACAAATAAATGTCCCTTTGGTCTCACTAAAGCCTTTAAATACATTGAGCCCGCACTTCCCCATTGGTTTGAGAGCACCTCTGGGTCCCGCGTATGGAGAGGCCTGGTTCACATATGGTCCCTGCAGGATTAGGCTAAGACGGGCCGGCCACATAACGCAGGGGGCTGGGGAGCTATTAAAATCCCATTAATTGTGAAGTTTGAAGCTCCTTACGGCAATGATATGCTAATGTGTCTTTGGACTGCAGTGGGGACAGACTGAAGGAAGTGAAAGGCAGGAGAGAGGAGAGATACATGTTAATTCATTATACACTCACAGATCTGGGGTTCGTCATTTGAATTTAGATAACGCGCATAGTAGTGTTGTCACGATGCTAAAATTTCAAACTTGTAGACTTGATACTCAATACCGATGGCGATACCGATGATAATAAAACATTCACTCTTTATTTAGACAACAGAATGTGATTTTCAACATTAAATGGTAGTTCTTTCTTTTCTATTCTCATGTCCATGTGGCCTTATATCTGTGTAATCCCTCAGTCGTCCAGTAGGTTCCATAGTGGCCCATGGGCGTGTACTAGTCTATGTGTCTTATACTTGTTCTGATGCAGCTCAAGATCATTCTAAAGCTATTGAGGAAAGGTTCATTTCTGTCCTGTGAATGTGACTTTTTAGTATCGATACTTGCTCCAGAAATCAGATATTAATCGATACTAAAACTGTTTTTTCATGCGTACAGCAATAAGATTGAGTAGCATCATTTTGGTAAGTCTAATGCCAAATTGCTAGTTTGGTCCATTTTGAAAAGATCTCTACAGTAAAAAAAAAGTTTTAGGATGTAAAGTTTTGGCAGGCCCGAAGCAGTAGTAAAATTTTGTATTTTTCAACTGAAATGGTGTTGGCATTTTTAAAAGGCAGCAGTAACATATTATGCAATGATGTAAATTATAGATTTACCCACTGACACATTTGGTGCAATAAATATAACTTGAACCCACTATTGGACTAGTAAACCATAGAACAAATGTTTAATACAAAAGTTGCCAGTGCAATTCCTGCTCAATCCAGTTCCTACCTCACGCTATTGTGTCCTTTGGCAAGATACGCATTCGCTTTTGATGTCTCTACCATAGACTGCATATATAAATGGACATAGCTAACCTGCTAGCCGCCATGTTCAAATAGGACGTGTGCATAGGGGCGCTTCCAGCTCCATCAACTCCGCTTCCAATTCACTTTCTATTGAAAATCTTCATTTGACTGGAGCCAAACACTATGGGTGACGTCACACTCACTTAGTCCAGTTCTTTATACAGTCTATGGTTTCTACAAAATGATTAGATTATGGAGGGTAAAGGGTGTATAGATGTTGCTATATTTATTTTTCTTTTTATTTTATTTTATCTTATATGTAAACTATGGGGAACTGGCTGTGATAAATTGAGGACTTCAACACTATCCAGTACATCGTAATATGGTGAATGAAATCTCATGGGAGGTTGTGATGAGTATAGAAGAAAGTCCCCAGATACTATCCAGGTCAGAGTAACCCTGTAACATACAGTTATGAGCCAAATTTTAGAGCAAACACACCGTCAGAGGAGCGGAGCAGAGAGACAGGAGCTGGAGTAGTGCAACTGCAGGGGCTCACACAAAGAGGTCAGTGTAGTGGAAAACACAATTTGACACTAAAGTTACACAGTTTGACCTCTTCACTCCCTCAAAAAACTGCGGAAATATCTAAAGCCTGAAATAGGAAGTACGGGTTTTGCTACAGTTTAGAACTTTTGTACTTTGACTTGCGATTCAGAAACATAGGTTTATTTCATGGAATCTCTTTTGGTAAAGTTACCTTCTACGTAGTGTTGTCATGATGCTAATAAAGTCAAACTGGATTTTGATACTAGGAAAAGGTTCAATCCACCGTTCAAATTTCAATACCAATAGATTTCTTTCATATTAACATGTCTGTTCCATTAATGTGATTTTTTTCAGTATCAATACTTGCTCAAATGAGTATCTAGTTTCAGTATCGATTTGTATCAGGGTATCGATACTTGCGACATCCCTATTTCTGAGTTGACAAATCAAAACGCTTGTTCAAGAGTTGTGATTTTTAAGTTATTTCCCCACTTGAATCATGTCCACTATTTCAATGGCGTTTTACTGCCCATGGTTTTCAGTAGAGAGTATCAGACATTAATCTGAGCGTTCAAATGGAAAGTGAAAGTGTGAAATATACAAATGGGACTCAACAATTAAAATGTGTAAGTAATATCATAAAAAAATGCTGTACAAAATGTCATATGCCAGTTGAATAGGACACCCTGCTATCTACATATACTTTTATCCCATCATTTTCGATGTTAAATATACGTTTTGTTTGACAGTTCAGCACCTGCTCGTCTCCATGGAGATGTTATTGCTTTGGCTGGAGCGTTTCACAGTATGACATTGAACTTACACATCGAAACGGAGATAGAAAGGTGGCGCAACCAAGCCAAGTCGCAAGTCAGATCTGCGGAGAACCGACCCCGCTCACAGTTAGAACGCAATGGGAGGAGCAGATGGCTGACCCTACGCCAGAGAAGTTACAAAGTGCACTTTTAATTTTAGCTGAAGTAGAAAATGATGATGAGCACAACCATATGAGATTATAGACTATTTATAGATCCTATTGGCATTCCTCTGTGTTGCTAAGTGCACTAAAGAAACATTCCAAAAGGCCCGACACCAAGCAGATTAAGCACAGCCAGGAGAGCAGAATACAGCCGCAGCACGCCTGGCCCAAAGACGATTTAGGCTTTTCACTGGCAATTACTCACAGTATACATTTCAGCGCGTAACCCAGCAGTGAGAGTGCGATGATGGGGCTCGGGTTTAGAAAAGGGACTTAGGCTAATCTCAGACACTGTACCACAGGCTTACACTACAGATCACTGGAGCACATGCAGCACTGTATATTCACTCCATTTGGATTCATGTAATAAGGATGAAACAAAGTATTATGGGACACAATGAGAGTTTTAGTTACATGAGAAATTGAGAATAGTCTTTGCATAATATATAATCAGTTCCCTTCTATTGACTATTGTTTATTAAGGCATTGGAGCTGCTTTAGATCCACTAGCCACATGGGTCAGTTGAACAGAATACATTGTCTTTCTAACCTTGACTCACTCTATTATAGTGTAAGCCATATTTTTGGTTTTATCTGTTCCCTGTTGAGACATAAACGGTCATGGTAAATGGTCACATTTTTATATAGCGCTTTCCCACCTTCAAGACACTCAAAGTGCTTTACATCAAGGAACCACTCACCCATTCACAAGCATGTTCATACACCAGCGTACGCACACACTTGCCCAAGGACACATCGACAGCATTCATCTGTGGGAGCTGGAATCGGAACTGCTAATCTGTGGGTCAGTGGATCTGACCGCTCAACCGATGATGTTAATGTCGAGACCGGGATTCGAACCGCCAACCTTTGGATCAGTGGACAAACATTCTACCAACTGAGCTACCGTCGCGTCATGCAATTTATTTTAACATAGCTTGGTAGCTTTAAATCATAAACGGTGAGTTAGTTTTGACGACTACAGCCACAGTGACAAGGAAGAAAGTTAAAGCGGCATAACTACATTTTTAAACTAAACTCAGACTTGATCGGCTAAAATAAAAATAATTAATTTCATCTGAACCTTAATAATCATCTACGGTCTTTACAGATAATCATTTAAAACAATTGAATACTGTGAAAACGCCTAGTGTACAAATGTATTTCTTTCTTTTGACGTTTAATCACTGTTTAGCACCATGAGAAAGACTGTTCTGCAGGGTAAGTGTCTGAGTAGATCTTTAAACATGGTGGAGTCTGTGGCACTTTTAGGTTAACGACTTGTTATGGATGGGTGCATGTCTGGATGGTTAAAAAGAGAAGAGTGGTTCATTAGACTTGAAGATTGTGCTTAAAATGTGGTTGTCGTAAATTATATTCTGGATGACGTTAAACACATTTGGAGAGACTCATTTTATCTTAACCGTGAATATGCATTTTGAATAGTGAATCTCTTGAGTTACTTTTCTCGTTTCTAATCTGTTGTTAAGCAAAATTGAATGCAAGGTTCCTATGCAAGGTTACTATGAGGGTACTATGTTGACATTAACCATTATTTGAGCTGTTGACATTTACAGACATATAAAAACCACAATGCCTTTTGGGTAGTTCATAGCCAACATCATTTTTTGTTTTGCATTAATCTTATATAAAGCGACAGAAACAAACAGTGACAGCAGACCTCTGCAATGCAGTTTCCACTTAACAAAATTGAACAATATCTACTATACATGCTGACCATAGACTGTATAAAAAAGTGGACTAAGGGAGCGTTCGGCTCCAGCCAAAAGTAGTTTGTCAAGGCTAGAAGTTATAGGAGCAAATTTAAGCCGAGTTCCATATTTGGAATGCCAACCGCGAGTGTCATAGCAACCAAAGAGCCAATCCAGAGCGAGGCTGTTGAAGGTAATGTCCCTTCCCACTCGCACCGCTGAATTAGCAGGGGCGCTTAGTAACGTTGTCAATCAAACCTGTTGCTAACGCTACCGGGAGCGACCTCGGGGGAAATAAGTCACCTGATTTGTTATCAATTTTCATATCTTGATTTACAGACGAAATGGCCAAATAAAACCACCAAGATCAAAATGACGAGCCTGACAGCAGCAGTAACGGAGACAGTTTTTCGATAGAAAGTTAACTGGAGCCAGAGTCGATGCAGCCGGAAGTGCGCCCATGCTCACTTCCTATTTGGAACGTGGCGGCTAGTAGGTTAGCTATGTCCATTTATATATACAGTCTATGATGCTGGCTGAAATGTCAATGTGGTCTACAAAAGTATAATTTCAACGAGAGAAAGTTGATAAATAGTCATCCATTTTTCTCTCTCTTTTCTCTCCACATGACTAATTACTACGTCTTCAAATCTGACACAACTAACAAATCTACACATCAATATTTGCTGTGACCTACTCTATAAAGCTGTAACAGCGGATTACATAAGGAAGGCAGTCGTTATCTTTAATAGATGCTTTACATTTCCTCTGATGATGATGAGGGGGAGAGGAGACTGGACTTGTCGCATCCCCGGCGGGCCCTTGGGAGCCAGGTGTCTGTGTGTAATGGAAGCATGAGAAGACTGAGGGAGGTTAATGAGCTAAAGAGGCCCCTAAGGAAGGTGATATTATAGGCCATACAAGAGCTGCTCTCATCTCTGCATGTATTTGTACCACAGAGGGGAATGTAGAAGGAAAAGCTGAGGGGAAAGACACAACCTAATGGTCACACATAGACAGTACTTTGTTAGCTCTGCAGGGGACTCAGAGCACCCACATCGAGAAGTAATCCACCCATTCGCATTCACATTAAGGAAATATGGCGTAATAACCAATTTTACAGCTAGTATTGATTTATAGTCGCAATATAATTATAATTTTCTGAGCAATATTGGATTTAAATGTAAAATACTGATAATACATACCTGCCTGTTTTGTAGGTCGTTTTACTGAAGACAATAAGACAGACTCCCATACGATCAGTGTAGAAGAAGTGTCTTGCCCAAGGACATGACAGCAGTATGCATCCAGTAGTGAGGACTGAACCACCAATCTTTTGGTTAGTGGCGAACCTCTCAACCAACTACGCTCTTGCCGCTATAACCAAAGCCAGCAGTGAAGTTTTGTCATGAGAAACACTACCCCTGGATGAAGTTGGAAGTTGTACAGATGAAGTTATATGTTGTAGTACTAAAAAAGAGTAAGTAGAGGCAAAATGGAGGTTGAAGGGTTTGGGTGAAGCGGGGGTCTCTAATCAGAACCAGGCCGACTACAACAACATAACAAACCACATGCACTCACAGGGAAGCCCACACTTTACACAGTAAAGTACTACAGCGAGAAGGAAAAACGCAGTGGAAACATCAAATTGTAATGAGGAACAGGCTCGCGGGGACCGTACGGGACAGAGAGGAAGACACAAGCAGACAGACGATAGCAATCAGGAGGACGAGAGAGCTTTTAGAGGCAGAGGAGGTGTAGACGCAGCCGCAAATATGTGCTCAAGCTGGGACACACTGAGGCTGAGTTATTACTGTAGACTTGGGTGAAAACTTAAGTGGATTTTTCTACATGAATGATACAAGTTTTGGGAGAATGGAGTGTTGAACTTTTAGCCAGTGGTAAACTAGATTGTTGGTAGATGTTTAGACTCTAGAGAAGTCTGGAAAACTAATCATGGTATATTCATGTGCGCAGATGTCAAGTTAAGTAAGCGTTGTTCCATAAAGTTGAAGTCTTGAAGTCTTATTCATGTTTAAGATCACTCCAATTTTGGATTTTTTGAAGTTTTCTTGATCTCTAAGCAGCTCTGCAGTTAAATTTCAAATAATGGCAGAAACCAAGTATTTTTATCAAAGTATCCTGATGCTTTTACAGTTTTACTTTGCTCCTGAAGTGGCTCATCTTTGAAAGTACTATTGGAATACTTTTAGCTTTACCACTATACTTTCCAGATAATTTTTTAATACCAATTAAACTGCCTGGCAAGTCCAGAATGATACAGAAAGCCATATTTTTTTGATATGAAAGGACCATGTGTGTCCCTGATTGGCTAACGAACCTGTCAGTCATGCTTATCTAAGAGACATTCACCAGTGATCAGACTCAATCTCATATGTAAAATATTGGACAAGTGTGAATTCTGGATCCCAGGCAACCAACAGAAAGGAACAACAATCATTTCCATACTTCGCTGGCATAATTATATTTATTTCAGATTATAGCTACGCCCTGAGAACGCCTGGGTATTAGCAAAGGTCCATAGAGAGGTGGAGTACCCAGACCAGGAGCAGAGCCTGGCACATGGCTGGACTCACATTCCAGCCCTGATCCTCCATAAAGCCCACCTCAAACTCAGATCTGATATGGAAATACAGGGGCCAGATGGGGGCTCGCTGCGGCCTTATAAGGGATTGTGGTTTGGCCTGTGTGGATCACGGTTGGAAAGCCACCGGGAATGAGAGGAGAGGGGGATGGAATGGGCAGAGATGGAGAGATTTGATAAAAAAAATAACTAAAGACATGGGCAACCGGGTATGCACGCAAGGGTACACTGTAAGAGCCAATCATACAAGTCAGAAGAATCTAGGGCAATTTGAAAAAAAAAAAAATGTTGAAGCTTACAACTTAAGAGACGAAAAACGTATTCAAATGCTGCACTATGGAACTTTTCTGGTGGAGGGTGCATCATCTGCTTGTCTCCATGGGGATGTTATTGCTTTGCTTGGAATGTTCCACAGTATGGCATTAAACTTCTCTTACTCCAAGGAGCCAAGCAGGTGACGTTTGAAATCCAAGTTCAGATCTGTGGAGAGGCGACCCCACTCACAGTAAGATTTCATGCATTTACACTGTATTTTTTAGCGTTAACATCGCCATGGAGACAAGCGGGTGGCAGACGCAAACTAGAAAAGTTGAGTTTGAAACAGCGCACCTTTAAATCAGTTAAAAAGGTTGACACCAAACTTTTAAAAATAAGTATACAATAATGAATTCTGATTCAAACTAAGCACGGACAAAATAAATATTACTACAAATATACACAATCACTAACAATTTGTATTTGTTAATTTAGAACTTTAAAATCAAAATTTTTATTTTATATAGATTGCAGAATTCTCAGCTACAGACAGTGCTAACATTAAATCATTGCTTCTACTGTATTTATCGTAATCCACATTATGATAAACTAAAATGAGAATTTAAAAAAGTAATTATTCTGTATTTAGTTAGTGATGAGACTTTCAGCTGCTTTGTAGGATCCGAATCTTTTGGATCTGTTCATGTCAAAGAGCCGTTCAAAAGACTGGCTCTTTTATCATTTATTTATGACAGAAGCCAATGTGAGAACTCATTTTATCTACAAAGTAATCAGAGTGGGAGTGTGTTTACCCTTTGGAATGATGAAATTCTAAATAAAATGTTGCACTACAATGATAATATAAAAAAAAACAAAAAAACAAAAACATTGAGTGGGAGTTGTTTACCCTTTGGAATGATGAAATTCTAAATAAAATGTTGCACTACAATGATAATATAAAAAAAAACAAAAAAACAAAAACATTATTATGTTATTAATGTATGTTTTTTTTGTACACAAAGCTCTCACTCGTGTCGCCTGCTCTGCTTCTGTGCTGCTTCTTGTGTTGGTTCAGTGTTAATCAGTGTAAAAATGCATAAAAATCGGAAAGAAAAAGATTCGGTCCTTTTAAAAAGTGAGATCTGGATCCGACCGTTCACGTTAAGGAACCGTTCAAAAGAGCCGAATCGCTCACGGAGCTCGCATCACTATTAACAATACAAATAGCTCCAGTATAATGACTTTTACAGTAGCACAGAGAATAGAGATTTCTTTGATGCGTCCCTGTGTTTTCCCATGCAGTGTCTGATATGGTCCGTGTGATCTCCGGGTCTCTGAAGGGGCAGATTCATCAGAGCCTGAGAACAGAAACAATCCCCCGCTCGCCCCACAAAGGCAGACTTAACAATGTGAGTCTGTATTACTCGATAGGTCCGATTCTTCCCGTTATGACCATTGTTCTGATCAAAATCTCGGCGGTCCGCTAAACTCAAGGACTCCTCTGAACGAGCTGTAGAGAGGATGCACCTTTATTGTGAAAAAGGCCTTGGTCTTTATTTCCTGTGTTCTATTTCCTTACAAATGTCGGTCTATTCATTTATTCTGGTGGTTCTCAAAGTGTGGTGCACGGACTTTATACAGTAATGCACAAAAGTCTCCTTCATGTTTGGGTTAGTCTTGGTTCATACCTGCTTTAGAATAGTTTTAAGACATTGTAGACACATTTCAAATCTAATATAAAGCTGGTTTAGATCAAGCTGTAGTTTAGTCCTTCTTTAGATGATAAGTTTATATGTATTTTAGTCCTGGTTTAGTCCAGATAAAAACCTCCTATAGATTTAGTTTAGCCCTGGTTTAGACCGGGTGTAGTTCTGTTTAGTGTTAGTTTGGCCTTGGTTTAGTCCTGGAAAGGTCCTCCTGTAGATCTGGGTTACATAATCCTGAGTGTAGTCTTGGTTTAGTCCTGGTTTAGACCTGGTTTAGTTTCCGGTAAAGTCCTCCTGTAGATTTGGTTTAGTCCTAGTTTCAGGCAGTCCTGGACTAGTTTTATCTTTTGTCATGGTTTAGTCCTAGTTCAACCCAGTTTTAGTCCTAGTCTAGTCCTTCTGAAGATATGGCTTAGTCCGAGTTTACTGCTGGTATAGTCCAGGTTTAGCTTTGTCCTTGGAGTAGTCCTGATTTACCCTCAGTTAGCCCTGTGCATGTGCTTCAACTTCCTGTTTGGATGTTTAATTGCTATGACAACAGTGACAACACTTTCACACTGACCTAGTTTATTACTGGTCCTGTCCTAGCATAGCTTTGGTGCAGTCCTACCTCATTGCTGTGTTTATTATTATCTTCATTTTGAGTTAGTTTCACTTTCGTAAAACGCACACAATTAACTGATAGGTTTCTGATGACACCAACACTTTTCTAGCTTGGTACTTTACTCGCTGTGTAAAGTTCGAGACTCACTGCTCAATCGGGTCCCCTATTGTTTAACACACACTTTAGTCCAAAACACCATTAGCTGAATCAAGCTGCTCAGACAGAAGGAGCCAGGGCCCTGCTGAGAAACCTGATCGTCCCGGCTAATCTGATCAGCACTTTGTTCCACTGTGTCTTATTTAAGGAAGACAGCACTCCCAGTGTGGAGGAACCCAAACACGCCATGATCCCATTTCAGACACAAGGAAAGAGGGAGGAGGAGAGAGATGAAGAGGGGGAGGGAGAGGAAGACACATTTGATACATTAACCTCCTATGAAGATGCCTATGAGACCACTATCAGCCAAAACAGCCAAAATCTGGAGTACTAAAGTGAAGCAGGTTTTAAAGATGCGCTACGTAACTTGTTGACGGGGGCCCGTTACCTGCTTGTTTCCATCCCGCTCTTGACATGAACTTTGGTAGACCGGTGAGATCCACTAAACCGCAGGTTGGCGGTGTAACTCCAGCTCCCACAGATAAATACTGTCGTTGTTCCTTGGGCAAGACACTTAACCCACCTCGCCCCCAGTGTCTGCGTACACTGGTGTATGAATGTGTGTGTGAATGGGTGAGTGGTTCCTTGATGTAAAGCGCTTCGAAGGCCTCGAAGGTGGAAAAGCGCAATATATATGTGACCAAATGTTATCGTTTGGTCTAGAATGTTTCACAAAATGATAATAAATCGACTTTTGAGAGCTGTTAACCATGTTATAGTTGCTTCCCCTTCTAATTTAGCCTCTTGAAGTTGTATTTACTCCGATTCGTGCGTGTTTGAGTAATCTTTATTCTCCTGTATTCAAGACGTCATTGCTCCGATCAACCTCTGTTTTCACCACGACCGGTACATGCCCATTGCTCTGTACTTACTTTGTTCTCCAATTTTATTTTTCTTATCGGTGATACGTGTAGGATTTGGCAGCATCACGTAGTCATTTCGGTACAAATGACAAAAAGTCTCCCGCATTCTGCAGCTATCCTCGGGAGACGCCGACAACTTCACGTCTCTTTGTTGTGATGATGTTTACGATGACGTCAGCTCCCACTGGACACCGCAGTTTTAGATCAATATCGCGATTTAAAATGTCCAAGTTATAACATAATGATCCACAGGTGTCATAGATTATAACTATAGAGCAGACACAAGCACAACATGTCTTATTTTATTCTGTGAAAATCATGCCATTGTATTGTGAGCAGGGTCACTTCTCTACACATCTGACCTCTAACTAGCCCATCGTTTACTACGGCCACGTTATTGCCTTATTGTGGAACATTCAAGCCAAAGCAATGACAACCCCACCACACTTTTCCATACTAAACACACTTTGCTACCTGTACATAGCCACATTCCAAATTCTTACACCCCTCCTCATTACAAACACAACCTAAGTGTTTTTTTCCTAATCAGTTTGGAGGCAGAGCCGTTATCCTCGGAGCGAGTGATGAAATACCCGGGAAACAGAGTGAAAATGTGAACACTCTTATAAATATATGATCAAGGCGCTTTGTACACACCTCCCCCAAAATAAATATTATACCATCCGCACATTCGCTCACAATTAGGAATGCATACATGTGAATAATGGAGATATACACGACAGCGTGTAGCCTTTGACTGCACATGTTAGCATCAAATATTTAACGAAGCTTTGAGACACATATAGGGACACGGCACACACATGATTTTTGCATTGTTTCTATGATCGGCATAAACGCCAGGACAGAACATGAATAAATCAGCTTAACTCAAATCAAGCAAATTTCATTTTTTTCAGTGTTCAAAGACACTACCTCACATCGCCCTCCTTCTGTCATGGGCATGAAATTCAAACATATTTATCTACGTTTATTTTTATGTTAGAATTATGCCAGATGCCCTTTTTAATTTCACACGCACGCCATTATTGTATTTTTGAGACGGGAGTAAAACATAAATAAAACTCATAGCTTATCGTTTTGTTTTGTAAACTTGTATTGCTAAATTACAGGTTTGCATTATTTGTCAGTTGTGTTGGCGTGTTTACCGAGCTTGACGCTTCACAAATGAATATAGAAATGAGAAGAGGTAGATGCTCACACTGCTCAGCGCTTTCCCGCCTTCAAAGCGCTCACCCATTCGCGCACGCACATTCATACACCAGTGTACGCAGACACAGGGGGCGAGGTGGGTTAAGTGTCTTGCCCGAGGACACAATGACAGTATTAACCTGTGGGAGCTGGATCGCAGCGCTAACCTGTGGGTCAGCGGATCTGACCGTTCTACCAGTGATGTTTTCGGTCGAGAGCAGGATTCGAACCGGCAACCTTCGGATCAATGGACAAACGCTGTACTGTCGCTGCAATACCCACAAAGTAAACTGTTCTTAAAGCTGCACTATGTAACTTTTCTGGTGGAGGATTTGCCGCCTTCATGTTATCGCTTTGCCTGGAATGTTCCACAGTATGGCATTAAACGTAAGTATTTTATTTTTATGCCAAAAAAACAAAAAAACAACTTGAAAAACACGCATTCTTACCGTGAGCGGGCTTGCCTTTCAACAGATCTGACTTGTAACTTTACCTGCTTACACCACTGTTCTTCTCCACGGCGATGGGCAAGTTCAATGCCATGCTGTGGAACATTCCAGGCAAACCGATCACATCTCCACGGAGACACGCAGGTGGCAGTCGCCCAACCGGAAAAAGTAACACAGTGCTCCATTAAATAGCACTTTACCACAAAAAGCTTAAAATTCTGCGCAATATAAACATGGCAGCCGTTTAAGCAAAGATGTACTTCCCAGTAGACACACTGTACAAACAGACACATTTCCACCCCCACTGAGGCAACAGCTGCTGCCAGGCGCTACCAAATCCACCAAAACATTCACCAGAACCGCCAGTGCCGCTCGACTCCCTTTGGTAAACCTAATCCGAGCTTTTAAGAGTGAAAAGCAAGACTGTTGATATTTTATTGCAGTTTTGGTCTGCCATGAAATCATCACTTCTCCTTTTTGACGGATCATCTCACTGACCACAGCACAGCCTTGTCAAAGCGTACACAGACATATACCCCAACCACCTGCCCGTGACCCTTAGTTTTAGTCAAGTTACACGGGGGCCTTGTAATGTTTTCCCAACCGCAAACCATTAGGGCTTAATGAATAACAGCAGTGTGTGAGCTGACCTGTGTCTGTGGAGGTCACGGGACGCCATCTTGGATTCTTTGATATTTTGACCTTGTTAATGCCCTATGCGTGGACGGGAATGAGATTTCTGGTTTCGCAGGTGGTTTTGTGCATTTGTCTGCATGCTAGCTCTATTAGCCTTCACCTTCGCTATTCTTGCTAATGGGTGACATGTGCCTGTCCACTGTGTAGGCAGTTTAAAGTTTTACAACGGTCATAAATATCCGGTGTGTACGTGATAGTGTTTGTGAAGCTGTGCAGTAACTTTTGGATGTTTCCTACGTCTCAGGTAAATCTTAACATTAATAATTGGCTCCAGTTTGTTGGTTGGTTGGTTAAACAACTCAACTAGCGGATGGTTTCTGCTGAAAGCTTCCTTGGCTGTGAAAAATGCAGAATTTAGAGTTCAACTATGTACATTTTCTGGTAGAGGGTCTGCCACATGTCCCACAGTATGGCATTAACTTTATCTATCTCCATGGAGACCAGCAGGTGGCGCAATCAGGCCAAGTTACAGGTCAGGTTTGCGAACAGGTGACCCCATTCGCAAAGGAATGTTTTTTGAGCAATAAAGACACCTGTAAAGGAAAAATAACAGCTAGAGATAAGTTTTGTGTCAGCGCTTTAGACAAAACAGCCACTTCGCCACGGCAACAAGCAGGTGGTGGAACCTCTACTAGAAAAGTTACATTATGGACCTTTAATGGAAGTTGATAATAAGTTGAAGAAATGATATGTTAAATGCAACTTTCAAATTCAACTGGATCACTCATTCTTGCGGGATTTTTTTAGGCCATTGCGAGATAAAGATAATCCCCCAAACACCAGGCTTCAGTAAAATGCATAGATTTGAGCATGTGGTTTGCGTGTTAAACATGTGTGAATGAAATAAAACGAAACTCCAGGTGTGTTTGTAATGAGGAAACAACATTATAACATAGATCAGAAAATACCGTAAAATGGGCCCTTTAATCATTTAGGCCAAGCTATTCTTTACCGCTGCCATTCCCCATCCATTTTAATATCGTTTGCGAGTTGAAAATCCCAGTGTCTGTGTTCTGCTTGGATGATCCCGCTATTCTTTGTCTACAGACCCATTGTACACTACGCTACAATGCAGAGGGGTAATGGACCGTCCAATCCCATTAGGACTACATATGTCTAGTGGTGGACAGCTGGACGATTAAGAGTGAAATCAGCTGACATCTTTGTTTCACTACAACACAACGCCAAGACCTGACAAGCAACTGTCAAAGGAAGACACGCTCTGATTACCGGGATAATAGCACATACTCGAGTTTATGAGCAGGTAAATGGGGGTAGATTTAAAGTACTGAAAAACCTCAATGAGCCTCCAGATATTAAAGCTAGCAAATAGAGCTATACATCACTACTGATTAGGTACATGGTCAAATAACCTGCTTGACAGACATATGCATAAAGGGACACTGTTTGAACAAAACTCACACAAAACACAATCATTTGGAATTATTCTAAAATCTAACTTTAAACGGCCCATATTACCCTATTTTCCGGACTATAAATCACACTTTTTTTCATAGTTTGGCCGGGGGTGTGACTTATACTGCGATTTATATGTGAAATATATGTTTTTTTCTTCATTATTATGCATTTTTTGGCTGGTGCGACTTATACTCCGGAAAATACTATTTTCTGATCTATGTTATAATGTTGTTTCCTCATCAAAAAAATACCGTTGTATTTTGTTTCATTCACACATGTTTAACACAGAAACACTGCATATTTAGGCTGAGTTCTTCTCTCAAACTGAAAACACTCTGTTCCACCTTGTGATGTCATGTGGTAATACAAGAAGTGCTCTGCTGTGTTTTTAAACTCCATACACTTTCCCTAGAATCATTTGGATGATTTCAGAACTGGAATTGCCAATCTCTACTGAACTAAAGGTAAAAGGAGATGTTAACTTGAAAACGTCCGCTTCATGACATCACAAGGTGGAACAGAGCATTTTGAGCTTTGCAGATGGAGACAGAGTAATAATAGTTACTCAAACATGTGTGAATGAAACAAAACACAACTCCAGGTATGTTTTTGAGGAGGTAACAACATTATAACATGGCTTAAAACTCACAAAAGTCAATTCAGCGTAATATGGGAGCTTTAAAGAAGATATATGCAGGCTCTGTGCAGGTATTTCTATTTACTTTGAAACCTTTAGATACACTCGTTTCGTTCAGCCGCAAACAAGTTACGGACTGCGCCGACTATAGCATTTCTCTGTTCCCATTTCGGTCCCTCTTGTTCATTCAAAATTGGATTTGCAGTACACAAAGTAAATGCACCCGCAGAGTGAATAGCGATTCCTAAGCCCTTGTGTGTACATTAGCCCATCATAACCCCGCATTAGACAGAGACACAGCTCGCACAGGCAGAACAGGCAGGCTCTGATAAGTGGCTGTTTGGAGTGGCAGACAGGAGCAGTATCAGACACAAACATTAGTCTCTGTCACACTCTGCTCTGCCTCTCAAACAGACAGCACTTTAATACAGCGTCAAAGCCCAAAACAGCTCTCAATTATGAAATCAATCCACGCTACACGCACTCCAAAAGACGCTAGCCATTTGCAAAGAAAATGAAGCTCGTTACGCACGCTTGGATGATAGGCTGAGTTCACATGGCATCACAACATTATTAGCCATTTATAGTTTAAAATCGAGCTGGAGGACGGGTCAGAATTCTGTGGTAGAATTTGCTGTTTAACTGTGAAAATGCAGATGTTTTGACCTGGTTTATGGTTAATATCTCTGTAACAGGCTCCGTGCACAACAGCGCCCGGCAACCTCACTGTTAGCGTCACTGCTTCCTGTCCAATTTTATGTCTATGAGGTTTTTGCCGAGTCACGCTAAAATGAATAAATATTTAAAGATCAGGCAGTTGACAGGGAGCTGCGGGTGGATGTCACTGACGACATGTTAAAAACTACACAAATAAAATGAATACTTCACCATAGGACACTTCTGTGTTTAGAAAGATATGTGTCTCTATGCTAACACTAATGATAATGCTAATTTTGAGGCATAATAAATATTAAATTCTACATATAAAAATAATTGGGTCATCTTTATTTTAATTAATTTGAATTTCGATAGGTTGTTTATTTTATGTTTTTAATAAAAGTGACTGTTAGCTTTGAGACACAGTGAGCTAGCTAGCGTGCCCTGTGCACAGAGCCTATTGCTGGGCGTATCCACATTAAACAAAAACTAGCAGAAAGGTCAATGTCTCCTCTGTTAGCAGAAATAAACAAAGGTAAAGTAGATTTTTCAGAATAACTTCAAAAAGGGGTGGCATTACTACAGTCGAAAGGACTTTGAGACTTAAGTTTAATAGGGCGAGTTTATGGAGCCAATCTTACAAATAGTGATTCAATAAAAAGAGTTACACAGGCCCCTGCTCTCCATCTAAAAATAAGCTTCAAATTCTACAACATGAACGCAATCTATTCAAAAGGATTACCTGCTTTGTTATCTACCATTACTCCAATTACAAACAGAAAAAAATACACACTTTGCCTCCAATATTTAGTGGTGGATGAAGTACTCAATTTTGTTACTTATTACTTAAGTACCTCTGTATAGATACAGAGGTAAAAAGTTACTCAAGTAAAGTGCCTGTTTAAAAACTTCAAGAGTAAAACGTATTTCACACAAGTGTTGTTAATTTGTGTGTTAAATACTGTTAAATATAGTGATATTAATTTAACAATGACACATATTTTGGTACAGTTGCAATACGAAATTAATATTTTTTCTTATGAATTTTGTGCATTTTTTGTTTGCTCAAAGCCGAAGTTTGAACTCAAAAACTTTAGTCAGGATGTTACCACAAACATGGTAAAAATAACTCTTTAAATCATATGAAAAGTACTTTTTACTTTTCAGTCCTGTCCAAAAATGTAGTGGAGTAGAAAGTACAGACACCTGCTCTCAAATGTAGTGAACTAAAAGTAAAAAGTATCCACTGTAAAATTTACTCAAGTAAAGTACAGATACCTAAAAATTCTACTTAAGTACAGTACTTTTCTACTTGTACTTTGTTACCTTCCACCACTGACTATACAAACTTTTCATTAAAGGCAATGTTTTTGAACCTAGCTGAACGTTCCACAGTTCACAATGAAAAGTAGGCCTAATAAAAAACGGTTTCTAAATTTAATCAAATATGCTTAAAATTTGAAAAAGTTTGTAGTTACATGAACACTCCCACATCTCAGTAAACTTGTTGACTTGTTCCCAACTTCCAGCTGTTGCTTTCATCAAACAAAAATGCACTTTTTTTTTTTCCTGAACGTGCAAAAACATCTGTTATTATGAGAGGTCTTTATTAGATTTCACTGTTATCAAAATCGAAAATGAAACTGAACACAGCGTACCAAGTTTTATTAAAATGGGATTACTCAAAGTGCCTCTATCGCCTCCTGCAGTGGGACTTTCTGTACAATTTGACAAAGTAAGGACGCTCCCTGACTGCTCTGTCCTTCCTCTTCTCCGGTTTATCTAATTTGGGAGCACTCTGCAGCCCGCACTAATGAATTGGCTAATCACAGTTATCTGGCCCATTCAAGCGCTTTGTAAAGCAAATCAATAAGTCCTGGCACGGCTCCAGACATCCACTCCGACGCGCCCCCTCTGTCCGTTTCACTGTTTTTGTCCTAAAGATGTTTACTTCTTCTCTGAGCATCACCACAGCAAGGTCAGCACGTAAAGTGGAAACGTAACTAAGGCAAAGTTCACTTTAGTCCTAATGTACACTTGACTAGGGTTGTCTGAATCTAATAGGAGGTGCGTGTTAGCATGCTAGTTGTTGTTAGCTTTACTGTCACGGCCAAACTCCACAGCGGTCTCAGAGTTGTGAAAACTGCTTATCAACTCATCGTGGTGAATGATTAGGATGGTCGAGATGCATAAGGTAAGCGAGGAACAACTTCTGTGAACTAGTTCTGTTAAGATAAAGATAACACGCGCCAAAAACCTCATGTTACTGCTGGGTCACTTGAATGAACGCAAAGTTTAGCATTTAGCATCTTAAAATCTCCATTGGTTTAACATTAGGCTAACATATTCTTTGAGGTATAACAGCATAATCCCAAGCTCCATAGAACATCTTATAGGAGGACCTGGAACACCCAAAAAAAAGTCAACGTAGAAATGAGACAATGTGCAAACTCCAGATAGGCCTTACTCAGTCTGGAAATCAAACCCAAGACCTTCCCGTTGTGAGGCAAGACTGCTAACCACTGCGCCACAATTCCATCCCAGCGAACGATGAGGAAACCCTGAATTTTCAATGTTTTGCCCCCTTGTGCCCATATATAATTGAATTGCAAACTTAAGTACATAGGGGCCTTTATTTTAAGAATTCATAAGATACTTTGTTCCAGATGTTAATTCGGTACCAACGCCTTAGAGGAGCTGTGTTGTCTGATTCACATAATTACTTTCACTGTCGATGCATCTAAACCCAAGAGACCGTTCTCCGCGTATTTATGTTTGTAATAATGTTGTTCATCAAATCTAAAAGAACAACCAGTAAAATGCTTTTGCTAAACCAATCCACAATGCCTTAATTAATCTCACTTCTGAAGTAAAGCCCTATTACGAAGGCACTCAAGTAGTCACCCATTTATCGCAAAGAAACCCCAGCCGATATAACAATGAAATGAACAAACACAAAATCCGTGATCTTACAAATGAATTAATGAATAAGAAACCCAACATATTTACAGCCGTGAGTGCTTTTGTCTTCTCGTCTTATGGGATTTTGGCGTAACCACGGGCGACGGCAACACGCCTATGGTTGAAAATCCATGTGTCGTTGAGTAGTTTTGAAAACGTGTGCACGGCGTGTGAGCGTTTGTCTCTGGTTGTTAGATAATGAAAAACGCTTCCTTCGAGACTCCGGCAAAAGAAAAGAGCAAGCAATTAGAGGCAGAGAATGGAGAGAGAGAGGGAGAGAGGGAGA
>JACM01042372.1:0-20960 GCA_000787095.1 Periophthalmodon schlosseri
CCTCCCTCTCATTCTCCCCTTTAGTCCGCCAGACCTCGCCCCTCCTCCCCTCTCACTCTCCCCTTTAGTCTGCCAGACCCCACCCCTCCTCCCCTCTCACTCTCCCCTTTAGTCTGCCAGACCCCACCCCTCCTCCCCTCTCACTCTCCCCTTTAGTCCTCCAAACCCCCCCCACTCTCCTTTTTAGTCCTCCAGACCCCAACCCTCTTCCCTCTCACTCTCCTCTTTAGTCCTCCAGACCCTGTCCCTCCTCCCCCCTCACTCTCCCTTTAATCCTCCAGACCCCGCCCCTCCTCCCCCCTCACTCTCCTCTTTAGTCCTCCAAGTACTACCCATTTTAGCAGCTCTATTTGAAATGTGGTTGAGGGCGGAGTTTAGGTGTTTAATCCCACTTTAACTTTTTGTTTCATTGCCCTAATGCCCCCTCCTCTGAAGCGCTGATGTCTGCTCTCAGTCCTCATCTGGTTCATTGACACCTCTTTAGCTTTTTGATGTTTGGCTGCGACTTCACGGTGTCTCCTAAAACTCTGATTGTGTCTAAATGAGTATGAGTGTGTTTGTCAGGGACCAGGGGATAATTAGTTCCTCGTTAGTGCGTCGAGGGGTTAACGATGGAGTCGTTGTGCTGACGGGAGCACTCTAGAGCGGCCTAAACAAGTTAAACTGCACTGGATGAGATTATGAAAGATGGGTATCAGAAGTGCAGGGAGGAGCAGGTGCTACTAATGGACTTTGTCACTGGATGATATTATGCAGCGTTAGATTTATTTATAGAGTGGGTATTGTGCAAAATCAACTTTTTGGAGCTTTCTCCCATGTTATAACATTGTTCCCTCATCAAAAACATGCCTGAAGAGGTTTTAGATGTCATCCATGCATGTTTGAGTATTTGAGCAATCTCTCTCGGGCCCTATTCCAACCCTCTTTACGGTTAGCTGCAGATTCTGTGCAATGCTCCGCCCACAAGCCTGCATCACCCATGCTCCCACACGGCGATTCTCCATAAATATACAAAAACATGATACAAAACTGTACACTACAACTTGACAAACCTGATGTGATGTGCAGTAGTTTCATTAACAGGATTCACACTGATTGTGTTGTTAGAGTGCACTGAAGCGGGAGTGACTTAGTATGGAGAGCAAAGGAAGGGAAAGTGAAACATATTAAACATGATAATATGTTGTTTTCAGTGAATATAGCATTTTCAAAACAATAAAAGGAAACATGGTGATATAAATGTGTGTTAGCAGTTAATATCCCATAGAAGTAAAATACCCCCTCTTTAATATTTGTTTTCCAATGAGCTGTTCTCATGTTCACAGACACAATATAGCCAATACAAACCCATTTTTTCACTTTTAGGTACATAAAAACTAAGGAAGATAAAATAAGTGCTGGCAACTACAGGTGGCGCTATAGACCTAAAGATCTCCCAGGTCTGCTTGAGCCCAGGATAGAGTGTCTCTAAGGAGAGTGGTGTCATAGATAATAGTTGTAGATACAGACGTGGGCAGTCCCCTGGACACATGCTAGCTCATAAACACATGAACTCTGGTGTGAGATAATGGCCCCGAGCTAACTGAGCTAATGCGCTAACAGGCTAATGCGCTAATGCTTCCTGAGACCATTACACAGAGCTATCAGTGATCTTTATCTTCCAGCCGCTAATGGGCTTCAGAGGGGGGGACACAAAGCTAACATGGCGGTGGAGAGGCGAGGGGAGGGGGATTCTGTTTTTTATAGATAACATCAAACCTGAGCATATGTTCCTCATAACAGCTGTGCGTTGGCCATTTCACCGTCACTGTCTCCTCACTCTACACTAAAGTAATAATAAGCTGGCTGATAATGACACTTAACCAATCTGCTGCTTTGGACAGTTTGTAGAGACATCGTATTGCATTTTAATAGACATTTTATAGGATGTGAACCATAAAGTATCAACCAGGAGGTTGGATGAGAACCATGTGGAAGCAACTTCCTGTGATTTTCCCAGACCGGATGTGTAATTTTGCATAGGGCTGCCGGTCTCAACAGCCAATTCTAACCCAAGTTCTAGGTTTCAGGCGAGGTGGCTGAGTGGTCAATACTCAGCACGCAAGGTCCTGGGTTCGATCCCTGAGTCACCCGGGCCTTTCTGTGTGGCGTTTGCATGTCCTCCCTGTGTCTGTGTGGGTTTCCCCTATCAACCCAAAACATACACCATATATACAATCCTCCAGCTGCTCCTGGTGTGGTGGCCCAGTGCTTTTGAGGGATGAAACAAATAAAGTGAACCTTAACTTCAGGATCCCTTCCTGATTTAAAGGGGTTTGCATGACAACAGTCCACAGTTTTAATAGCAATAACACAATTTAAATCAAAATATGATCGAGGTAACAGGGAAAGGTCCTTACAAAATCCTTCCAATCAGGAAGGAATCATTTGTCTGAAACTCATGAACACTTCAAAGCTGTTAGCTAAAGGGAGCGTTGGTGATATGTTGGTGCACAGGAACATTGGACATTTTCCACAAATCAAACTACTTTATATACTTTAATATTTTAGCTGAATGTTTTCACTACCTCTACATTTAAATGAATGGGATGCCGGCTTAACCGGAAATGCCAAAACAACGAAAGTTTGGGTTCCCCATCTCTACTCAAGCAAGACTGAGTCTATGTGTTGTTCTTGCCCTCCTCTCCCTCACTCTGTGCTCCTCAGTAATGTTTCTTTCTTAAGTTTCCTCAGTTTACAGCTAAACTTAACCATGATAGTACATGTCAGTATAGTTCTTGTCCCTCCCCTCCCACACTCCTTCCACACTCTGTCCCCCTGCTCTCTGCTCCTCAGGACTTGACTCCCACTGGGTTTAAGCCCAAACTCTGTGCTGTGGAGTGGATCTCTGCATGTTTAATGTGGACACGACTTGTGCATTTATTCTCTTTGTCATTTTTATGGATTTATTTATTTTCATGTCCACAATCCACTGCTTGTGTTTGCCTGGAGTAAACATGTCCCCAGACCTCATGTGGCTGCAGCCTACTGCTGTGGAACTATTATGTTCACTGAGAGCTCAAAGCTTTAGAGCCAAGCTTTAAAATATGTACTTACTACTGAAGTGTTACTGAAGTACTAAATAGAGGGCCAACACATTACAAATCTAAGAGTAAAAAAAAAAAACAAAACTATATGGGGAACTACTCCTCCAGTAAGAGTAACTCAAACTATCACTCAGTATCACTGTATTTGTCCCTGAAGGGCAGTTTACGCACATAGAGCAGTAAAATACAACAACAATAGAAAAGCTCAAACAAAAAGTGGAGGTGAGTAATAGCCGTCAGGACAAAAATGTCCCTCCTCTGTGTCCTTTGTGTCCTGCAGCATGACAGCAGCCTCCAGGGGGAGCCAGGTGAACTCTGGAACACAACAGGAAAGCCTCTCCTAAGCCTCTCTCTCTGCTCGGTCATTTCGGTCGGTGATGAGACTGGACATTCCCTCTGGAATGTCTTCTGACATATTTGGTGTAGAAAGCTTGTTGCACTGGTGTAAAAACTCTACAGCATTCCAGAGCTAGCTAGCTAGCATAGCTAACTTCATACATGGTTGCCATGGATACAGGAAAAACAAACTGCTCAAATCACACAATCTAATAGTCCTTAACTTCCGCCCTTTGAACTGCATAAGCTGCACTTCTTAGTTGGTCAAAATCCCAAAATATTAAGATAAAAATTGCTGCTCCACTGCTCCTGACAGGTGCTCCAGTGGCATTGAAAGATGGGCCAAATGCAGAGGACACATTTCCCTGCGGGACAATAAAGTGCATCTTAAAGGAACTGTAGTCTGCTCTCTTATTGTTTTAAAAAATGAACTACAATCACAACTGAACCTGTGTGCCCAGAGTCTTAACCTGCAGATAGAGACACATACAAGTGTGTCTCATTGTCAGTAAATGAACTACAATCACAACTGAACCTGTGTGCCCAGAGTCTTAACCTGCAGATAGAGACACATACAAGTGTGTCTCATTCTCAGTATATGGACAGGCCTCATGTGAACGAACCTCCAGAATTGGCTCACTGAGCTGCAGAGGCTGCACTAGCACTGATTCATGATGCTGCAGGTGCTGGGGTTTAGGTAGTGACCATTCAGATCAGAGAGAGGCATTTTAGGTTTAAACCAACTGGATTTCAGCATTGAAACTGGCAACACAAATGAGAGACTCATGTGAGGTTCATTCTGCTTTCTGATTGGATAATCATCTTCATCATCAACCAAAACACCAAATTAGAACATGAACAACTTGTCCATCATGCCCAATGTTTTTGTAATTAAGAATAAATCAGCATTAAAATTGTTATCAGTAAAAGTTGTATTTTATTAACCTAACCTACCTCGTATCTGAGGACACAGATGGCCTAGGTCAAGTTTATGGAATGTCAATCAAAATCTTATAGACAATTTCTTTAACCTTAAGAAACACAAATGTTCAAATCATTTCATATTGTCAACATAAAGCTTTTGTCACTTGTAGACTTACTCACAGTGGGAAGAGGAACCACAACTTTTACTCAAGTAAGGGTATTGTTACACTGTCTAAAAAATGCATTGATGAGAGGAATCGTTTAAGAAGGAGGCATACGAATCTCAAGTAGAAAGAAATTGTACGTTTCAGAGTACTTTTCTAGAAACATACTTTTACTCCTACTTAAGTAATATATTCTACAGTGTAACAGTACTTATACTTGTGTAAAGTTGTGGTTCCTCTTCCCACTGTGAGTAAGTCTAAAGTGACTTGAGCTTTATGTAACAATATGCAAGAAACACAAATGTTCAAAACAGAAACATTTGTGTTTCTTGCAGCTCCTTCAGATATGATTTAGTTGAAAACACCAGATTTTGTTCAGTATTTAATATTTTGTCCTTCAAATTACATTCTCTTATTACTTCCAATGTTCCAAAAGTTACTCTTTAAGTTACTTTTACTTCAGTAGTACTTTTCCTAAATACTTTTTTTACTCTTACTTGAGTCATTTCTTGGACAACTACTTTGTACTTCTACTTGAGTAATATTAATTTGAAGTAACGTTGCTCTTATTTGAGTACAATTTTTGGCTACACTACCACCTCAGCACAAATGTATTAAGAAGTGACTCAAGTCTATGTACATGTGTTATACTTTAATCTCCTTGTACTGCAGTAAACTAATATTTACTTTACTTGAGCCTTTCCCTGATTGGTTTCAAACTCCCTCACAAGCAGGAAGCCGTCCTCGCTCTGCAGAAGGCCCATAACTCAGGCAGCCGTCAGCGTGCACACCAGCGCCGCCCTAATGGATTACCCCGTTTATGCAATCAGCAGTATTTTTTAATTATAGTTATTTATCGAGTGCGCCGTGTGATTGACGAGCGCTGAGCTGGTCCGCGGGTCGCAATGTGGACTCTGCAAAACGCTGACAGAGGACTTCATCTGCACTGCGTTATCAGGAGCCAAACTAAAGGCCCTCGTATAAACTCAAGGACTATATACGAAATGTCATAAATACAGAATTATATATCATTTCAGACTGCTGTTATTAAAGAGGGGGTATTTTACTTCTATGGGGTATTAACTGCTAACATGTAATATATTTAGATCTCCGTATTACCTTTTATTGTTTTGAAAATGATATATTTGCCGAAAACATATTAACATGTTTTGTAAGTTTCACTTTGGTTTTTGACATTCTGAGTCTCCCTTCCCTTTGCTCTCCGTGTTAAGCCACTCCCCCTTCAGAGCGCTATCACAACACAATCAGCTGCATCCCGCTAATGAAACTACTGCACATCACAACAGGTTTGTCAAGTTGCTGTGCACAGGTTTGTATCATGTTTTTGTATATTTATGGTGAAGTGTCGTGTGGGAGCATGGGTGACGTAGGCTTGTGGATGCAGCACTGCACAGAATCTTACAGCTAACTGTAAAGAGGGTTCGAATAGGGCCCAGGAGAGATCGTTAAAATACTCAAACATGCATGGATGACATCTAAAACCTCTTCAGCCATGTTTTTGATGAGGGAACAATGTTATAACATGGTAGAAAACTCAAAAAAATCGATTTTGCATAATACCCCCTCTTTAAGGTGCAGGTATAGTACTGTAAGGATATTTGTTCACTGCATTTGACCCGTCATTCAGTCACTCAGGGTATTAGGGTGGCCAAAAGTATCGAAAAGATTCTAATCGAAACTAGATACAGTACTCATTTGAGCAGGTCTCAGTACTAAAAAAGTCCCATTGACAGGACAGAAATGAACCTTTCCTGAACAGCTTTAGAATGATCTTGAGCTGTATCATAACAAGTATAAGACACATAGACTAGTACACGCCCATGGACCACTATTGAACCTACTGGACGACTGAGGGATTACACAGATATAAGGCCACATGGGAATAGAAAACAAAGTACGAACATTTAATATTGTAAATCACATTCTGTTGTCTAAATAAAGATTGTTTTTATTATCATTGTGGTATCAGAATCAGTACTGAGTATCAAGTGTATTCCTTAGTATCAAAATCGAGTTAGAAATTTTGGTAAAAAAATAATTAATTCATTAATTAATTAAATAGCATAAAAAAATATAAATAATAAAATAAAATGAAATGAAGTGAATTTGAGTTAAATGATGCAAACATTCAGCCCCATATTGCCTTGTGTACAGTTGTATGGAATAAATGTGTTTGTGTTTCTGACAGTGAAATATTGATGGAAAAACAGTAACATGAGTCATTATGTGGAAAACAGTTACTTCCTCATACCTCTGTTTGCTACAGGCCTATTACCATAAACACAACTATAGGCTGACAGAAGCGAACAGCATGTGAGACGAATGCTAAACACTGTAAATGACACAAATGAGTCATGCATGAGCGAATAAGGCTTATGCCCATAAAGACGACAGAAACCCAGCTCACCTACTCTCCACATGTGACTCTGTTGAAGCTGGATTACCTCAGTCCAGATTAAATAAACTGATTTTATTGAGAGTAACCAAGTGGAGCATGCGATTGGTGATGGGCCTGACTAGAATAGTGATGCTTTAGACTTACCTATGCCAAACGTTTTGCCTTGTAGTACAATCCAGTCTCCACTCCTTATTTTAGTTAACAAAATGGAACTTTATATAGACTTATACTTCATATTTTTACCATTATGTTTGCTTTTTAAAAGAGTTTTTAGTCATGTTAGAATGTTGTAACCTCCTCAAAAACATATCCTGTTGTGCTCATGTTTGTTATTAGTCTGTCTACATCTCCAAAATTAAAAATGCTCTGCTCCACCTTGTGATCTCATCAAGCGGTAGTTTTGAAGTTAACAGCTATTTATAGATTCAATTCAACTGATTTACTCTGTACTGCACAAGAATTACCACTGTTGCCTTAAAATAAAAATTAGCACAGGAAGTCTATAATATCTTGTGGTACACTGAGGAGTGTCTCATTGAGGCTCAAACTATAGCTGTAGCTTAAAAGTTTGGCAATTCCAGGGTTGACATTTTCCAAATGATTCTAGTGAGTCTAGAGAGTGTTTTCAGATTGTGGTTGGGGGAAGGAGGGTCCTGTCCTCGGGTCTCAGTGCAGGAGGTGGGGAACAGGAGGGTCCAGGGCTGTGTGAAGGAGAGGTTTCAAAGGTCTTTCCTTCTGCTGCTGTCAGACCGTATGAATACTAACCGTGTACTTGCGTCAGTCACCTGTAATAATCATGTATGCATCATCTCTTGTATAATTCACTGAAGTCACTTTACTGTTTATCCTGTTCATAAGCTGCACTCTGCATAACCACAGAGCCACTTACATAACACTGCTATAGCTCCTTATATTACTGTATTAAACCTGCACAGTCTTGTATTTAACTCTATTTTCTAATATTTATCTTGATTTTTGAGTGCCTATTTCTGTTCTCTTGCTGTTCTTGAACTGTGTTGCAGCACTGGAATTTCCCCATTGTGGGACAAATAAAGGTCCTATTATCTTATCTTACTTTACAGATACCACGTGAGAGAAATTCATTGTCTCCATTTAACCCATCCTTCAAACAAATGCCACTGAGGCAACCTGTCAGGAGCAGTCAGCTACTGCCATACAGCACAAAAACCCACCTCCAGATCTTGAGCTAGTCTTGGTCAGGACGACCTTAGCTGGAGGGTTGACCTATTGTGCATGTTTTGGGTTGATGGGAGAAACCGGAGTGCCCAGAGTAAACCCACACAGACACAGGGAGAACATGCGAACTCCACATAGAAAGGCCGGAGCAGATTTGAGTAGAGTAGCCAAAAATTTTACTCAAGTAACAGTAACATGACTTCAAAATGATATTTCTCAAGTAGAAGTACAAAGTTGTCCCGGAAATTACTTTTGGTACTACTCAATTAAGAGTAACTTAAAGAGTAACTGTAATATCTGATTTATAATTTGAAGGACAAAACATTAAAAAAAGTATGTAATCTGGTATTTTCAAAGAGACTAAATCATATCTGAAGGAGCTGCAAGAAACACAAATGTTCAAATCATTTCATATTGTTACATAAAGCTCAAGTCACTTTAGACTTACTCACAATGGGAAGAGGAACCACATCTTTTACTCAAATAACAGTACTTTTACTTATATGCTTATTTCTTTAAAAGAATTTACTCAATTAAATGTCACCTCATAAATGTAACTGAGTACCCACCTCTGGGCCCAGGCAACGAATTGGATCAGAAAAAAAAAAAAAGGAAAAAAACAAGTTCACTGTAGCTCCTTTAATCCTAGTTCCGTACACGTCTCACATTAGGCTCCATACTGTTCCGCCTAAACACTTGGCCGGCTCTGGATGAGGCTTAGTCCTGTTTTGCCTCTGCTTGTTCCGACAGCAATTCTAAACAGGCTGTACACGCTGGATCCCTGTCTGGGCCCCTCGTTAGCATCTGAGCTAATATTATGCTAACCCGCGCTGTGTACCGTCTTTACTCCGGGAGGACGTGAGGAGCCGAGTCAACAACACCAGATGCTACAGACGTCTCCACAAACAGCCGAAGAAGAAACAACGGCTGGCGCTGAGCACACAGGAGGAGAGGAGACAGCGTGTACGACAGCAGAAGAAGACGTGAGTGTGCAAACAGGAAGCAGATGTTAGCGCGGCGTGTTAGCGGAGCGGCTACACGGTGTATGTTTATATTACTACTGTAAGGGTAATATGGAAACAGTATATTGGGGTTTCAGATGACATCACACCGTGCTATAGGCCCCTAATATTTAATACAGATGGGATTATTAAAATGCACATTTGTGTTGTAATACAGTGAAAACCTGGCTCTAGTCACTAACAGAAACGATCAGGATCAACATTTGTGTTTTTACCTTTTCAGTATTTCAAAGTACAACGTAAAATGGGAAATCTGACCCTTGAGCCCCATCTGGGATTATGACATCATCACATTCTCCAATCTGTAAACTAAAATTCGACTAAAATGGACAGATAGGCTACATGACAAAATCAGGACTAAAAAAAAGTGCACTAACGTTAACTTGGTTTGAGGGAAGCAGTGGTCAGATCACTTGCCAACAAACTAGGGATGGGTAATATTGTGATAAAAATCTAATTGTTGATCTCATCTCAAACGTCACAGATCTATGCAGAACCAATGAGTGAAGCACTAAACTGTTAATCTGAGGTGAGAGAAATGTCAGTTTGTTTGTAAATGATGGTGGCCAATGAGCTTCTTCATTTCACATGCTCCTCTGAAATAAAATCTGATTGCGCGATCATGTTAAATTCTGGCTCGAGACGCAATGGAGGGAGTGGTGACCATAGACTGTATATATAAATGCACATAGCTAACCTGCTAACCACTGTGTTCTAAATAGGAAGTGAGCATGAGCGCACTTCCGGCTCCATCTACTCTGGTTCTAATTTACTTTATATTGAAAAATTGTCACCCTTCTCTTTATAGACTGCTGCAATCCTAAACCCCTTCCCGCCCACACAAAGAAGCTTTACCTTCAACAGCTTCGTTCCGGATTGGCTCTTTGGTTGCTATGATACTCATGGTCGGAATTCCTAATGTGAAATGTGAAACTCGGCTCTAAGTTGGCCCCTATAACTGCTCTAGCCTCAATGAACTTCATTTGACTGGAGCTGAACGCTGTGGGTGACGTCACACTCAATTAGTCCACTTCTTTATACAGTCTGTGGTGGTGACCAGACTGATTTCCCTCTGTATAAGAAATACATAGTGATATCATTCTGCATTTGCCAGGTAAGTTTAATGCAGCTCTATGCTCAAACAAAGACAACCTAGTCCTATTGGTCAGCCTCCCAAAGGTTCTATGTGAGTGACAGGTGGAATTAACCAATCACAGTGAAGTATGACTGCTTACAACAAGCAGATGACTTCTTAGCATTATAAAGATATTTAGTGTACACAAATTGTAATCAAATTTTAAATTCTGATCAGACTCCAAGAAATTGATGATAATTGTTGTAGCCAAGGGGTACAGTGACAGTGAATCAGTCTCGGGGTAATATTTAAGTAGCTACTTTTTATGTGTACAAAGTTGAGGTACTTGATTTTCACACTGCAGAAGGAGGAAGTAGCTATTTAAATCTGTCTAATTAGCAAAGCAATTACCACATTGTTAATATCCACAGGCATTCATTTTGAGGCATGTACACCGCTTTGGGATAGCTCAGACGGAGAAGTGAAACTGGACCGCCCAAGCACAGCCAATCACTGAGACTGGGTTGAGGAGAAATAAAAATGCTTCATTTTTAGCTAAAAACAACGTGCAGTGTCTCATTTTGTCACACTTTGAAGGAAAACCACAAAATGTACTCATTTCCAGAAAAAAGTTGGGTACCCCAGCTTTAAGAATACAGTAGCAGGCAATAGTGCGTCAGGGGCTCAGAGCACTCGCCCACCAACCTGCAGACCAAGTTATTAGGAAAGACACTTCACCCACCTGAATGTAATATCTGTCCAGCCAGAACCGCGCACTGTGACAAAACTTTACAAAGATGTGTGGCTCTGGAACCGTATCCTGTCTCCAAAGTTTATACAGTGGTCCCTAGGGTTCGTAAAGAGGTCCAAAGTACTGTCTACTTTGAATTATTTTGAAGGAATGGCATGGTTACTGCTTCTATAAAGCGTTTTATCATAATTACTGTTCTATAACATCTAACCATAAATCACTTATAGTTTTACTTGTAAAATCATAGCTTGTCAAGTCGAAGAAGGATGTTTGGGTTGCCAGACTTGTAAAATAGGGGTCATGGAGAGAAAAAGTTTGGGAGCTCCTGCACTACACTACTGATACCCCCAAATTTAAGAAGATATGCTCAGTTTAATTGGACCTATACTAACTCAAGAATAAGTCTCAAAATACAGAGAAATTGGGGCATTTTAAACACAATCTTTCACTTATTTATTTCTCCTCTCCTTGCGTTCCCGGGACAGTTAATCACACGTTCCTCCCGCGTGTTTTCTGAGCTACCGTTTGAATATTCTATGAGTCTTTAAGTAACTATTGTTGTTCTCAGCTCTATTAACTATTCATCTGCTCTAAGTGAGGTGCATTGTGGGAAAACAGCGTGGGCTTTGGCTGTTTTGGAGGCGAATGTAATGGTAAAAATAAGATGAAAATAAGTTTTGCTTAAAGGCATTGTGAGGTCAAGTGGGTTTAAAACAGGTCCCTGGCTGGTAGTGCTGTCACGCTACGAAAATTTCAAACTCCATTTTGATACTGAGGAACAGACTCGATACTCAATGCCGATTCTGATACCACAATGATAATAAAAACACTCCTTATTTACAAAATAAATTATATACTATAACTATATTATGCAAAAATTACTCTTGTGAGCTTTGAGCCATGTTAAAACGTTGTTACATCCTCAAAAACAGACCTAGTTGTGTTTTGTTTCATTCACACATGTTTGAGTAACTCTTTGTTATTAGTCTGTCTACATCTCCAAAGCTCTGTTCCCCCTTGTGACGTCATGAAGCTAGTAGTTTTCAAGTTAACAGCTCCTTTTACCTTTAGTTCAGTAGAGATTGGCAGTTCCAGGGCTGAAATCATCCAAATGATTCTAGTGAAGGTGTATGGAGTTTAAAACACAGTGTAGCACTTCCTGTATTAAATCATCCAATGATTCTAGTGAAGGTGTATGGAGTTTAAAACACAGTGTAGCACTTCCTGTATTACCACATGACATCACGAGGTGGAACAGAGTGTTTTCTGTTTGAGAGAAGAACTCAGCCTAAATATGCAGGGTTTGTGTGTCTTGTTTCTTTCTTCTTTTGTTGGGAGGTTTTCAGACTTTGTTACATTTATATTTAGAGTTATCATTAATACTCACAAGTCCTACAAGTGCTAGTGTTACCACATAGGTTGAAGATCAAGTGTCACATATTGGGTAAGATTGCCCTGACTGAGGGTGTGATCCAGTCTGGGACCAGAGAGAAGTCCAGACCAAGACCAGATCTCACGTCAACCACAAGTCAACCTGTTACAAATCAGATCTGGGGTCTCATTTAAAAAGTGTGTGTACAAAATGGGGTCAATGTATGTGATGTTTCAGGTTAAAACTGGGATCTATAGATAGACAACTTGATGGGGATTGTGCGCTTCTGTCCGCAAACTCTGCACTGTGTGTACAGTGTTTTCAGAGACGAGGCAGAGAAGAGAAGGAGCCAGTTTGAGGAATATATATCATATAATCACAACTGTCTGTGGAGCATAAACACTTTGGGTGCTGCCTTATTTTGTTTGAGCACTCTATAAGGTGAAGCTGATGACATAATCCCTGGACATAAAGTAAATAAAGCAAGTGTCCGACCGTCAAAGACACAGCTGTCAAACACATAGACCATATCAAAGCTCCTCTGCACCTCCTCACTCTGTCCCACACACACATCACCCCGGTTTCGCCTTCCCTCTCAGCACCGGGTCAGTGTAGTTCTGCCATTCCCTCCCCTCGCGCACGCACACCACCACAGTTAAATGGGCGTGTCCTGTCCTTTTATGGTCAAATGGAGACGTTAAAGAGGCGTTATATGAGGTAGAATTGTGTGCTCAGATTTCTGCTGCAGGTGTGATCTATGAGGAGGAAATGACCTGCTGGAGTGTATGGAGAGTTTTATCTGTTTTTCTACATACATGATGTTTTTTTTTTGTTTGTTTTTTTTGCTACTAAACTATATATGCTGTTTTAATAGCATTGTCTGCTTCCCCGAGTCATTTTTGGTAACTTTAGTGCAAACTAGGTAAATGTTTGAAGCTTTTTAGTGAAAAATGCCAAAATCAAAGTTTTGCCAACTTCAGTGGTCTCTGCAGTTGCAAGTACTATGTGACATCACACAGAACTGCCTTGATTACAGACAGATGTTTCTAATTACAAACACCTGGTTGCAGGGACGGAGTTCAAAATGTGGATACCTGTTAGACCAATCACACTGCCCCTCATATGCCCAGACTCCGCCCCTCCTCCTCTCTCACTTGCCCCTTTAATCCTCCAGGTACTGCCCAGTTTCGCAACTCTATTTGAAATGTGGTGGTGGGTGGAGTTTAGGTGTTTAGTCCCACTTTAACAGGTGAATCAAAACTTTAATGTTAGTCCTGGTTTAGTCCTTGTTTAGCCCTGGCATAGACCGAACTGAGTCCTGGTTTAGTCTAGCTTTAGTCTTGGTTTGGATCAGTTTCTTCTTAAAATTAGATCTTGTACTTTCTCCCTGAAGGACCCATCTGTGCGCATCACTCCACAAAGCCCCTGACGAAGAATGAGGAGCTCCGGGTGGAAACGGGAGAAGCAGAGAGCCCAGGTGCATTCTGGGTAGTGTAGTATTGTCTCACTCATCACATGGAGAGAGGAAACAGCTGTTGTGTTTAGGCTCCAGGGGTAAACCAGGAAATGTGACGCTCGCCTGACAAACTGCAAAGGCGTTAAGGGACATCAGGAGAAAATAACACAATGAACAAGACTGCAGAGTTGTAAATTAGACCAGTGGTTCTCACTTCATGGTACAAGTCCTGGTTTAGACCTGGGCTAAGTCCTGGTTTTGGCCCAGTTTAGATTTGGGTTAAGATGTGAGTAGAAATCAAATCCTACAGCTATGGGGACGATCAAATACACCATAGTAGTCATATTTTGTATTTATCTTAACTAACCCTATATTTGTCAAATGCAGTCAAAAAATGTTAAATTAGGTGAAAACCAGGACCAAAATCAACACAATAAGTCTATACCAGAACTACTACTAGATTTAAATCGGATAGACAATTGAACACTATCATGAGTAAACCAAGACTAGACCAATGATGGAACCAGGGTGAAATTAGAACTAAACCAAGACTAATAATGTCCTGTCCAGGATCATAATGAGAACACAAAAATAGAATTAAACCAGGACTATAAACCCAACAAAAACAGGAGAAATTACTATTTTAGAGACTAAAGCAGGATTAAACCAGATCTGAACTGGACTATAGTGCTGTGGAACTATATCAAGGACTGAACCAGACTAAATCAGCACTAAGAGACTGAACCATGTAAATCCAGTGTTACTTTTAATCATTACCACTGAACACAACAACTTTCTTTAAACTCGTTTAAAGCAACACTATGTAACTTTCTGGAGGTGGCATGCCATCTGCAATATTCCACGGAAATAGAAAGTTAAATCAGTTAAAAAAAGTTTTAACCAAAGGAACAGCAAAGAAACAGGCACAGGCCAAATAAGAGTTAGGTTTGTGGAGATGCAAGTTCACTCACAGCAAAGGATGCCATGATTTTAAATGTATTTCAGTGCTTTTATTTTAGTCTATGTATGTATGTTATGTATTGGGGCTTTTAAAAGACCCAAGCTGATCATAGATTGAAAATGACTAACTCTCAAGCTTGATTCAAACTAAAACATGACTGAACCAGGATTAACGAAGATCCAAACCAAGGTCTAACCCAGGTCTACACTCCCCTCCCCATCTCTCTTTCAGTCTCTTTTTTCTCTTTCCTTTCTATCCTGCCATTGTTCTCTTGACAAACGCGTCTGAGAAATAATTCAAATGCAGCGACTGATGAAACCGTTGCAGCTCGCGCTCGTCCTTGAAGGGTCGATGTTTTTCCCGGGCCTGAAAATCTCTGGTCTTAAATGGGCCTCGGCTCCCAGCGCAGAGGCAGAGGAAGAGGACGGGTCTGGAGAGACTGTTACCTGTCAAACCAAAGCTCGCTACTGGTGTTTGTACGGTTGTGCTCCGGTACGCTCGTGTCAGAGGGATTTCAGGGACTTGTATGGGATTTACAAGGACTTTTCCAGGAGGTTTCCAAAGGTGACTGACAGGGAGATGGCATCAGGACTAAATCAGAACTAAACCAGGACTAAAACAAGAACTAACTCAGGTCTAAATGAATTAAAGTCAGACCTACAAAACTGTCAAATCAAGACTAAGCTACATTCAAACAAGATGCATCCAGGCCCCGGGGCCTAAACATGGTCACCCATTGAAGTCAATGGGCCGTGCTCAATGGCGCATGTCGCGGGTTTAGACTTTAACGGCTAAGTACATCCGGTCCTGCCCTGCCATGTGTCCTGACCATCAACCATGCGCAATTGAGCTACCCCCCATGAGACTTTGGGCAACGAGAGTGAGCGGAGCAGCCGCGAAGGAGGCAAGGAAATAATAAATAAATAATACATTATAAATGATAATGTTTGTGCTTTCCAGGACCTCTGAACCATGTTCTAAACCTGCGGCTCGTTCATGACGGTTAGGCTCGTTCACATCACTCACATGCTCGTTCATGTCATCCCACGTGACCGCTCTAACCAATCAGAGCTTGAGCTTAGCTAGAGTGGACATAGAGCGTAGCCGAAGCCAACTCTTAAAAAGCGTTTTTTAGACAGACAGATTTTGAGCTGAAAAAAAGTTTATGATCTGAAAATAGGTCAAAATCGCCACAAAATTGGACCTTTGTGAAAGCTGTAGGTGCCCTGTCAGTCCTTGTCAATCCCAGTTAGTCCCTGTCAGTCCCTGTCAGCCCCTGTCAGTCCCTGTCAGCCGAACACAAGCAGTTTGTGATTACATTATACCTTATGAGGAAAAACCTTTTTGGGCAGGAGGGATTTTTTCGTTGTAGTACCAGTGAGTGGCCACTAATCCAACTCGGGACAGCTCTAAGCAGCAATATCTTATCCAATTATTTTAATAAATCCATGGATGCAACCAAGAAGTAGTAAAAGAAGTAAACCAGGACTAAACATGTCTAAAACTAGTCTTGACACAAATACAGAACCAGGATTTGACCAGAACTATTGAAGACTAAAAAAGTACTAAAGCGGAACTAAACTAGGCGTTGGTTTTACCTGTCAAACATAAAGTCTGAGGTTGGATTGGCTCGTGTGGGTTAGGAGAGGATTTTCAAAAACTGTTGCAGGATATTTCAACAGGTGAAAGATGGGGACATAGTATCTGGACTACATAAGAACTAAACCAGTTATAAAACAATTCTGAAACAGGATTACACCACACCAAAACAGTGATAACATAATATCAAACTACATTTGTATTAGATGTATAAATCAAGAAGGCTAATGTCAACTTGGACCAAACCACACTTGATTTCGTCCTGATGTGGTATTGGCTTAGTCCTGGTTTGGTCCTGGTTTTCAGCCCAGTTTAGTCCTGATGGAGACTTGGTTTGGTCCTGTTCTAGTTCTAGTTTAGTCCTATTCTAGTCTAGGTTTAGGTCCGAGTTTAGTACCAGCTGTGTCACAATAATATCCTAAAGCAGGACTTACACAGCTTCCAAACTTGGACTAAGTCAGGATTAAAGCAGAACTAAATCAGATCTACTCCAAAACTTAGCGTGAACTAAACTTGAACTCAGTACTTAACTAAAACAATTAATTGCTCAAAAATGAATAGCCAATTCTTCACTGATCTGACTTAACGTAACTTTGCTTGGTGCCTGCTGGTCACCAGAAATGTTACATATCACAACTTTAATTTATTGATGACACCAGAACTGTATTGAACTAATCTAGAGGATCAAAACGAAACAAAAATGTAGGTTCTCATAATAAACCAGTTTGATCCTTTGTTAGTGTTGTTTTAGCCCTGGCATAGTCCATATTATCCTCATCTAAGTTCAAGCTGCTTATTACAAAGACAAAGCAGTCTGATGTCTCCCCTCATGCGCTGCGCTGTGACTCGGCTCCATCTCTGCTCCTGTGTAACGGATCAGGCGAGTCCCGTGGGAGCATCTGTTAGCATTGATTAACCGTTAGCCGTTAGCTCAGGGAAGACAGCGTTTGAAGCTTTTATTTGTTCGTTAATAATTCAGCGCGCAGTGGATCTAAGAAGGCCCATTCATCATGTGGAGAGGACACTGACGGAGCCCGCTCAGTCCGTCCCTGTTAGCGTTTGGCGGCTAGCATCAACGTGAACGGATCAGGCAGGGGTCAATTACTTAACATCCACTGTCAGTCTCAATAGAGAGGGTGCTTTTAATGGACTACGCCAGAACAAAACCAGGCTGAGAAGTAAGGACCGAAACACAAGAAGAAACTAACTTAATAAATAATTTTAATTTAATAATAATTTTTTTTTTTAATCTTTATGAACTACAAAAGTCTTACCAAACTGATCCTGGTTTAAACCTCATTTATTTACCAACCCTGGAAAGCTAGTCCTTCTGATTTCATTGTTTACACCAGTGAGTGATAATTGCTTTTAAGATATTCAAATGGCCTGATGGTGTCACGGCTTGTCACCATGGGAATAGATACATTTACTGCTGAATATTCAAGGTAACACAATAACAGACTATCCAGCATAGAAATACATAGTGCACTTTATATAAAACTGAGGAGAAAGCAGGTCCTTGATTAACACCTGAAGATGTCACAAGGTGGAAATGTTTATTTTTACCTGAGATGGATAGTGCATGTGAAACAGAACATAACTGAGTGTAGACTTTTGATGGAACAAACACAATACACTTAAAGGAACTGTATGCAAGATTTTTATTTTAAATTTCATAAACATGACATATGTGTGTGTCCAGATACGAAATAAACATGTCTGAACCAAATGTATCTTTTACTGATAACTATTGCGATGCTGATTTATTCGTAATTACAAAAATATTGGACATGGTGACCTAGTTGTTTGTTATAATTTGGTGTTTTGGTTCTCAAGATGATTATCCAATGAATGCTGAAATCAGTTGGTTTAAACCTAAAACGCCTCTCTCTGATCTGAATGGTCACTACCAGCACCCAGCACCTGCAGCCAATCATGAATCAGTGCTAGTGCAGCCTCTGCAGCTCAGTGAGTGAATTCTGGAGGGTCTTTCACATGAGGCCTGTCCATATACTGACAATGAGACACACTTGTATGTGTCTCTATCTGCAGGTTGAGGCTCTGGACACACAGGTTCAGTTGTGATTTTAGTAACTTTTTTAAAACAGTAACAGCACAGGCTACATACAGTTCCTTATGCAGATAAGCACCATGTAACGTTAGGGCCCATATTATGATAATTTCTGATCTATGTTCTAATGTTGTTTCCTCATCACAAACAGACCTGGAGTTGCGTTTCAATCACACATGTTTAGCACACAAACCCTGCATATGTAGGCTGAGTTCTTCTTTCAAACTGGAAAAAAACAAAAAAACAAAAAAAACTTCTGTTCCACCTTGTGATGTCATGTGGTAATACAGGAAGTGCTCCACTGTGTGTTTAAACATACACCTTCACTAGAATCATTTGAATAATTTCAGCCCTGGAGTTTCCAATCTCTACTTGGAAACTCCAGGTCAAAGATAGCTGTTAACTTGAAAACTACCACTTCATGACTTCACAAGGTGGAACAGAGCATTTTGAGCTTTGGAGATGTAGACAGACTAATAATAAAAGGTCACTCAAATGTGTGAATGAAACAAAACATAACTCTAGGTATGTTTTTTTTTTGATGAGGTAACATCATTTTAACATGGCTTAAAGCTCAAAAGAGTCAATTTTGCATAATATAGTACATTTAAACAGTAAGAGAGCAGGCTACATACAGTGCCTTTAAAACCTAAACAGTAAGCAAAATGTAATATTTTTTTGTTTACATTTTAAATGATTATTTTTACATTGCCTAATTTTGCAATAAAGTGTACGCGACAGAAACACAGCTCTCTCACCATGTTTAATAAGACCTTTGACTGAAGCAGAGAAATGGACTAGAGATTATTAGCCACGCGGGGCTAACTCTGTCATCTCACTTAAACACCTCATTAATCCTGGCTACAAATTAATCCAGGCTTTGTTTACTCTGACTAAGAAAAGGTCACATGTCTTTACACTTTAAACGCAACGCTGCGAAATTAATGATACAAGTTTTTGGTTTAAAAGTTTTCACTTTTAAGATGAGGAGCTAATGCAAGAGATGGGATGTGACCAGGGATGAAACTGGAAAGCATGGTCTAAAACAAAAGGAAATGAGGACTAAACCAGGCCTCAAAAAGTACTGAAACAAACTAGGACTAAACTAGGATCAAACAAGGTCTAAATTAGGTCTAAACCAAATCAGGGCCCCTCCATTTCAATCTAGCCTTCACATACATTTCTGTTTTCACCTACCCCCTATCTCCGCCCACATACCTGTATTTACAAGATTAATCAAAATAATTCCTGGGGTGGTACACACAGGACCCAAACATGTCCCGTATAGGCTTTTTTTAAACAGTAAAAACGTGTATGAGTCCTCTATATGCAGGTTAAAGTGAGACTAAACACCTAAACTCCACCCCCAACTGCATTTCAAATAGAGTTGCTAAACTGGGCAGTACCTGGAGGACTAAAGGGAGAGTGAAGGGGGAGGAGGGGCTTGGCCTGATTTGTCTCCTATTAATGTTTATATCTTGATTTAGAGACAAAATAGCAAAATAGAAACCCCAGGGTCACATAGGGCGGGTTAATATGAACATTTTAAGACCAAAATGACGAGGCTCACTGCAGCAGTTACAGGGAGAGGGGCCACAGTTTTTCAATGTAAAATTAATTGGGGCCAGAGTCTATGGAGCCGGAAGAGCCCATGAGCACTCCCTATTTGGAAGTAGGGAGTATATATAGTCTATGGCGGTACCTGGAGGACTAAAGGGAAGAATGAGGGAGGAGGAGGGGCAGAGTCTGGACAGATGAGGAAGAGTGTGATTGGTCTAACAAGTATCCACACTTCGAACTCCGTCCCTGCAGCCAGGTGTTTGTAATCAGAAACACCTGGCTGTACTCAGGGCAGTCCTGTGTGATGTCACCAAGTACTTAGATGTTGGCACTTTTGACCAGAAAGCTGCACATTTGCCTAGTTTCTACTAAAATTATCAAAAAGGACTAAGAACAGTAGATAATGCTATTTAAACACCATATACACAGTTTAGTAGCAAAACAAAACTGATTTAGTGTTTAGTTCCACTTTAAGGTTCTGGGAACCTATGGTCTGTTGTGATTGTGATACCTTTTGAAAAAATATATAGCACATACAGTTCTTTTAACCAGGATTAAACCAGATCTGAGCTAGAGCTAAACCCGGTTTCAAACTGTTCCAGACTAATATGACAACCCAAACTTTCCCAGCTTTCCCTTCTCTTCTTAATGACTTCATATAAATGTATCAGTTGTGCTCAGTGGGCTTTGGACCTGAGGTTATCTGCTCTCCGGGTTAAATCCTCTCTGCATTTCCATATCTGTGCTCTATTAAAGCGGTCTTTCATACGAGGATCCCAGGGCCAGAGCCAGTCCTGGTCTGCAGAGATCTGGGCCTCTGAAGAACATGAAGAACATCAGCCCCATCTGAACCTCAATGATGGAGAGGACAGTTCAGACCTTTTGGAGATGGGCCATTGTTAGATCATTATGGACTATAAAGGGGGTCAGAGGTTGGGTTTTATTTTATTCAAGCTTTGAATTGCTA
>KN471624.1:1843-12008 GCA_000787095.1 Periophthalmodon schlosseri
GTGTCTGCGTGTGCGTCTGTGTGTGCGTCTGTGTGTGTGTCTGCTTGTGCGTCTGCGTGTGCGCGTCTGCGTGTGCGTCTGTGTGTTTGTCTGCTTGTGCGTGTGCATCTGCCTGTGTGTCTGCTTGTGCGTCTGCGCGTGTGTGTGCATCTGCGTGTGCGTCTGCATGTGTGTTTGCTTGTGCGTCTGCGTGCGTGTGTGTGCGTCTGCGTGCGTGTGCGTGTGTGTCTGCGTGTGTGTCTGCGTGCGTCTGCGTGTGTGTCTGCGTGTGCGTCTGCGCGTGTGTGTGCATCTGCGTGTGCGTCTGCGTGTGTGTCTGCGTGTGCGTCTGCGCGTGTGTGTGCATCTGCGTGTGCGTCTGCGTGTGTGTCTGCGTGTGCGTCTGCGCGTGTGTGTGCATCTGCGTGTGCGTCTGCGTGTGTGTCTGCGTGTGCGTCTGCGCGTGTGTGTGCATCTGCGTGTGCGTCTGCGTGTGTGTCTGCGTGTGCGTCTGCGCGTGTGTGTGCATCTGCGTGTGCGTCTGCGTGTGTGTCTGCGTGTGCGTCTGCGCGTGTGTGTGCATCTGCGTGTGCGTCTGCGTGTGTGTCTGCGTGTGTCTGCGCGTGTGTGTGCTGTGCATCTGCGTGTGCGTGCGTGTGCATGCGTCTGCGCGCGCGTGTGTGTCTGTGTGTGCGTGTGTGTCTGCGTGTGCGTCTGCACGTGTGTGTCTACGCGTGTGTGTGCGTCTGCGCGCGTGTGTGTGTCTGTGTGTGCGTGTGTGTCTGCGTGTGCGTCTGCACGTGTGTGTCTGCGCGTGTGTGTGCGTCTGCGCGTGTGTGTGCATCCGCGCATGTGCGTGCGTGTGTGTCTGCGTGCGTCTGCGTGTGTCTGCGCGTGTGTGTGCGTGCGTCTGCGTGTGCGTCTGCGCGTGTGTGTGCCGGTTCGTACGCAGTGGAGAGATGGGGCACGGAGGAGGTGGGCGTTTGGCTGGAGCAGCTGAGCCTCGGGGAGTACAGAGACACCTTCATTCGCCATGACATCCGCGGGTCCGAGCTGCTGCACCTGGAGAGGCGGGACCTAAAGGTACGGACACTGCTGTTGTGTTAGCGTGTTAGCGTGTTAGCGTGTGAGCCTTCAATCACTTTTCTCTGTCTGAATATGCTCCACCCATGAGGACTATGGCGTGTTTTGAAACTTCTTGTGTTGCATTGCTCTGCTTGGCTGTTTCTATTGCTTCTTGGTGAAATTACTAACACTGATAAAAGGGGAAGGTTTTGTCGTCAAGGTAGAGTGAGCAAAGGTACGTGATGATGTAACAGCTGGAGTTCTACATGTATAAATCACATACAAAGAGTGTCCTCCTGTTTACACTGAAAAAAACCATTTAAAACAGTCCTAATCAAACAGACACCGTTCATAAAAACTATGGCTTCAATCCTCAAAATGAACTTTGTACAACGAGCTTGGTTAACATCACACTGTGTCATGTTTGGATGCTTAAACGATGCTCCTCTCTTGCAGCAGTGTTGAACGGCTGTTGTTTTGTTTGTTCCTGAAGCGATGTGTTTGACCCTGTAGGACCTGGGGATATCGAAAGTGGGTCATATGAAGAGAATTCTCCAGGGAACTAAGGACCTGGCCAAAGCCTCCATGATTGACCTCTAACCGTGAGCCGACGGTCCCGCGGGGGGCGGCCGAGAGCTCCCCGACCTCAGAGGACGTTTGCGAGCGCCGACGTCAGTGAAGAAGATGCCCCGTGGTGACGGCTGTTGTGAAGCCCTGAACAAAGTAGATGTGTGTTTTTTGTGCTCCGGTGCCAAAATGGACGGGAACGGTGCAGTAAAAGAAAGTTATAGCGCTTCAACATATACTGTATAATAAGCCATTTACGGTTCACTCATAAAACATGATCAGTTATGCAACAAACCATATGGAAGCAGACAGTAGCAAACACAGGACTTACAGCGGCGTCCCACAGGAGTCGTTTCCGTTTCTGTCCAGTGTGAGACACGCTCCTCACGTTTTCCGCAGGTCGTGGTGACGCTGTCCAGTAGAGGGCGCTGTCTAACACAGTTGGGCTGCATGCTACACTCGCTCGATATGTTTAAGTGCATGGTTAGTGACTTGATTTTAAGTGCGGCGTAACACTTGAATATGTTTTATTTTATGATGTATTTTAGAAGTATTACAATGCCATAAGTTACTACTGACAGCCCCATCAGTCTTTTAGCTTTAACTTATTTTGTTTGCATGACAAAAGTGTCAAAGCTCCGTGTCCAGTGCCACATAATGGGTCACATGTTGTAAACTGTTTATTTAGTAAACACGTTTTAGCATTTTACTGCAGTGTAAGTATAAATATGTGTCTGACACGGCTCCAGATGTGAGTGTCTGTACCAAAGTGAATGTTAATCTTTATTCAAGCGTCCAGTAGCTCCTGGGGTTATGAGACGGGGTTAGGGGACATAATGAGACGGGGTTAGGGGACATTATGAGACGGGGTTAGGGGACATTATGAGACGGGGTTAGGGGGACATAATGGAAGGGGTTAGGGGACATTATGAGACGGGGTTAGGGGACATTATGAGACGGGGTTAGGGGACATAATGAGACGGGGTTAGGGGACATTATGAGACGGGGTTAGGGGACATAATGAGATGGGGTCGATTTTAGGAAAGATAATAAGATGGGGTCGGCTTTAGGAGAGATAACGGCAGTAGGAAAACTTCTGATTCTATAGGAATGTTTAAGGAATACTTAAGGCACTTTTACTCCTCACATTATGGAAGTTCAAAGCTTCATATCATGACAGAATTTACAGCCAGTTTTCACCTCAAATGCTTTTTACTGTTAGCGACAGTATTTACACTAATGATCAGAAGATTATTTACATATATCACTCTTCAGTATCTACGGCGGCTGACCGGCATCTGGCATCGCGTGGTTCACGTGCAGCTTTACTCTACAGTCTCTAAACACAGCGTGGGTAAAACACTAGTTTAGACTGGTGGCATTACAGGGTATAGATCATAGAGTTTATATATGTACATAAATATATTTGCACAGTATATAGACAGTACCCCAGGCCCGATGTATGCAAACGTCTGTACGTGTTGTAGTTCATGTGCTCTTTGCATACACAGCGTGCATTACAAACAGCTGACACATTTGACTGCATATTACACCATAACAGTTGCGTGACGTTGACGTGGTTCTAATCTTGTTTATGACGATGCTGTGTATTTTAATAATGGTGCAATATTTCGTTTTGATACCGTCTTTGCAGCTTTCTGAAATTTGTCACTGGGGGAAGGTTTTGTACGCAGATTTAAAAGCCCCTAAACAGACTCACTTTCTTATCAAGTCCACATTTCTTCCAGCGATTTACTAATACGTAGTTTCTCTTCTCTGTGCTTCCAGTATAATACACTCAGACGTGCGTGAGACGTGAAGGCAGACCTGACCAGACCTGACTGTCGCTTGTATGTTTATGTTGCTTAGAGCCTACTTTATGTGTAGGTCAGTATTTTAGCGTTTTGTCGGCATGATCTTCACCTGCTGGTGCTCGCTTGTTCTTCTGTATCGTCCCGCTCTCTGTGTGACCCCCTCAGTCGTCCAGGTCTGATCCATCGCAAAAAATAAACAAAATCTGTCAACTGGACAAAACGTTGTAGGAGTGAAGACGTTTGGCTAACGTTGTAGAGTGAAGACGTTTGGCTGCTCGTCCAAGCCGCTTCTTCAGTGGTCAGATTAAAGCTGGACACTGCCTTATATCTGTCTGAAGGGAGGAGCTAACGACACTGAGACTCACTGTGTCTGGGTCCTACTTCGCGCAGTCATTCAAGCCCCTAATGAGCGATTTCACACCTGTTAGCATCCTGGCTATTGTTTTCTTTGTCATGTGCAGCCAAACGTCTTCACTCCTACAACGTTTCGTCCAATCTTTGTCCAGATTTTATTTTCCTTTTGCCGTCAACCTGCTACGCGTTTCTGTAGTGAATATTTTCGCTTTTGACTTTTTACTGTGCAATTTAAAGTCACGTTTTAGAGCTACTTTCTACTTTCTTTTGTGATTTATCATTATTAACCAACTGTCCCTTTTATAAGAATGTGAAGGTTAGAATAGTTTTGTAATTTCAATAATAGAGCACTAGAGGGCGCCTCTCTCTGTTTTGCTGTTATACTGAACATTGGAAAGCTGAAGACAATTTAGATTCATAAAAATGTGACTTATACTTGTGTTACTAGCTCATAATTATAATCGCAGTCGATGCCTTTTTCTTGCCACGAATGGAAGGCGACGCCGTTCTAAGTGTGCGCTTCATGTGAAAACTGCAGTAGTGCGCCGCCTTGTGTTTAGGCTAATCTCCACATGCCAAACTCCATCAGCTCTGAAAATATATTTTTGTTCAGCGTCTGCCAGAGAGTAAGAATCATTTCGGGGACTTTTTATACGTAGATACCGTAGCCTCCACGTTCCCTGCTGATATTTCCAGTGGTCTGTAAATAATGCTGCAAACTGCCTGGTTTTTTTCCACAAACCAATTAACTCATGCAAGATTCTCTACTGACGGAATAATTACAAGTTTAGTCTTTGGTATAATTCCTACAGCGGTGGGAGAAAAGTGAGTTTCGTTTTGTTTACATTATGTTTACAATGGCACAGTTTTCATTTGTAAGAATATCTATGAAGGTATCAAGAGTTTTGACATATTTATTGTGTAAGTTTTAATGATACTGTTTCTTGTGTTTTTCACATTTGGAATATAATGTTACACCTGTCACCTGTAATAATCCAGATGAGTTTTGGTAAAGTAGTTTATCGTTTCTATGACTACTATAAGTGACTGTTCTCTGTGCCTTTTATGGTTAGAATGCATGGTTATAACTATTTATTACTATTTGGAGTCACTAAGATGTGTATTTTTGTATTCTGGATAATAAATTGTTCCGCTTTTGTTGTACATTTGAAGGAGCCTTAAAACAGGCGACCAGTTCATATCTTTCTTCTTCAATAAAACCAAATATGCAGTGTCTTTTTCTCATTCTTTACTTACAAACTTAAGTTTTTTTAAAGGGCTCATATTACGCCAAGTTCTGAGCGACGTTTTAATGTCGTTTCCTCGTCTCACACAGACCTGGAGCTGTGTTTTGTTTCATTCACACGTTTTACACACAAACCCTGCAGATTTAGGCTGAGTTCTTCTCTCAAACAGAAAACACTCTGTTCCACCTTGTGATGTCATCGTGTGGTAATACAGGAAGTGCTCCACTGTGTTTTTAAACTCCACACACCTTCACTAGAATCATTTGGATCATTTCAGTCCTGGAATTGCCAATCTACTACTGAACTAAAGGTAAAAGGAGCTGTTAACTTGAAAACTACCACTTCATGACATCACAAGGTGGAACAGAGCATTTTGAGCTTTGGAGATGTGGACAGACTAATAATAAAGTGTTACTCAAACATGTGTAAATGAAACAAAACACAACTCCAGGTCTGTTTTTGAGGAGGAACAGCGTTAGAACATGACTTAAAGCTACAAGAGTCAGTTTGTGTAATATAAGTTCTTTATACTCTTAAAAGTTTTGGGATTATTTAAAACCTGTCAAACATCGACAGCTTTTTGCTTATTCAAAAGGATGTAGTGGTTTATGTTGTCATCCACTGCTTATAGTAATTTACTGAAGTAGTAAATGAGTTTCATTAATGCACTGAAGAGACAACAGAGACGAGCCCCAAAACAGAACGACTGTGATGTAAAGTACAGGGCCAAAGGTGGAACATATCAAAGTAAAAGTAGTTCTTTTACTTCACTACATTTGAGAGCAGTATCTGTACTTTCTACTCCACCACATTGAACTGAAAAGTAAAAGTATTTTTTATTATTGTCTGAGACCTGCTGAAAAGGCTGAGGGTTTATTTTTAACACGTTCAAATCAATTATTTATATTGAAAAAAAAATAAAAAAATAAAAATCAGCACAAATCTTTATCAAAATCAATATATTTAACACCAGATCACACGGCTGCATCAGGCTGAGGACGGGCCGCACCAAAACTGAGACGGGAAACAGGCTTTTAGCTGTTTGGCTTCACAAAAATGGAACACACTCCAGGAACAAGCAAAACTTTAGTGACACGATCGTAATTTAATAATCTGTTAACGAACTTTTACACACCTGCTCCCGTTTTTAAAGTTTATATGGACTTTTATACACACACCTGCGAGATTTTTTCATGTGATACTTTTACTTGAGTATTTCTTTGCTCTGGTATCTGTACTTTTATTCAAATAACTAAATTGAGTTCTTCTTCCTCCACTGACTGGACCCATGACCCTGACCTAAATCTGACAGAAATCTGACCTCTGGGGCTTTACGTTTGGGTTCTTCTGGTTCTGGTTCTGTCGGGTTGGATCTCAGTTTGCAGATTCTCAGTGATGGTCCGGATCTGACAAACAGGGTCTATCCCGCAGTAGTGGAAGAAGGACTCTATTTTAAGTAACTGAGATACAGATACAAGAACAAAAAAAGTACTACAGTAAAAGCAAGTGTCAGTAAGACAGTAAAAGTAAAAGTATTCAAGTACGAAATTACAGATACAGGCTAGTACTGGTAAAAAAGTAAAAACGCTGCACATACACACACTCAAAAGTCGTTTTATCTTCAACAACTGAATGAATTTATTTGTGTTTTGCTCAGAGCTGGAACGTGAACATCTTTAGGCAGGAGGTCACATGAACGTGCTAAAAGTAAAAATGAACGTCAAACCATATGGAAAATAGACCCACTTTTTACTTTTCAGTCTGTAGTGGAACAGAAAGTGCAGACAGCAGCTCTCAAATGTAGAAAAGTAAAACGTTTTGACGTTAAAATGTATTTAAGCTATGTGTAAATCTTAATTAAAATGAAGTAGTGAATTTTGTTACTTAAATAAAAGTACAGACACTGGAGCAAACAAAAAAAAAAAAAAAAAAAAAAATTGGCCAAAAAAAAACTGGGGAAAAAAAAAAAAAAAAAAAAAAAACTTAGGTAAAAGTATTAAAGTACCTATGTATTTAAAGAGTAAAAACTAAAAGTATTTCGCACATATTTTGAGGTCTTATAAAGCTTCAGATGTGTGTATATATTTGATAAAGATTTTTGCTCTACTTTGTTCAGTAGAAACAATTGAATCAGTCGCTTTTTCTAGCTGTTTTTATTTGCGTATTTTTGTTGCTCAAATTATGAACTTGATAAAAAAATAAAAAAATAAATAAACCCCTAATAAAAAATACTACTGTTCAGTCCTGTTCAAAAACGTAGTGGAGTAGAAAGTACAGATGCTGCTCTCAAACTGAAGTAAAAGTAAAAACTATCCCCTTTAAAATTTACTTAAGTATAAACTTTAGGTATATGAATAAATGAATGAATGAACTGTATTATTGTGTCTTGAATACAGATAAGCCGAGCCCTTTAATGGGCTCATAAGACGCCATTAACAAAATACAATAAAATACAATAGGCCAGTTGCCAGACGTGTGTTACAAAAACCAATGGACTCATTTAAACAAACTCCTTCGCCGCTTCGTCAAGGATTTACAGAGAAATGATGACAACTTATAGACATTAGAATTAAACAACCATTTCATCTTGTTGTCAGGGCACTGGGTGAACATTTCATCAAATAAAGGATTTCTAAATTAATCAAAAAATGGACAATACAACAAAAAATGAGCTTCACTTTCCACTTCTCCCAACTCACATAAACCACAGTCTTTCTTCTTCAGGGGCTTGAGAAAACCTCCCAGTTTCTATGCACTTTACTTAAATACACTACTTTACTACCTTTACCTCCTTGTGTTCCACCACTGCAGACAGGATGATCAAGGTCTGAGTGAAAGAAGGAGATTAATGTCTTTAGTTCGATTTCTCTGCCCTCCACATCACGCCCTGGATCGCGCTTCCCGTGTTCGATTGGTGATGCCTAACGCCGTCTTGTTTTCATGGAAAAGCTGCTGCCTGACTCTGGCAAATGGAGAGGTGGATGTTAACGCAGTGACACCAAATACGAGACAGTAAGTATTCGTTTACCTCACTTATATGTGTAATATCACCGGGTTGTTGTCAGTTGATGTAAATAGATTCGTTGCAGTTGCGCTCGTTCGCTTTCTGCAGCCACCCACCAGCGTTAAGCCTCCGTGTTGCCATTTTCTGACAGACTCGTGCAGCATCCTCGAGCTGTTCCTCATCTGAATCCCAGCTCGTGTCATTTAATCAAAAATAACGTTCACCTCAACGGGAAATCTCAACGTGCTTTTGGACACTGGCCTGTTTTCTGCGCCAGACCCACAGCGATGCAGCGCGTGCGTAATTTACATCTGATGAGACCTAATGGGGTCCTGTCATTGGGGTAGCGTAATGTAAACTGAAAACCGTTCCGTTTGGCACGTTTATATTCGCTCTGTGTCGAGGTTTTAATGTTTTTGGAGGCTAGGTTAGCTCGTAGCAGGATGTGCGTAAAATGACATCACAGGAGCTGGGAGGCCCTGGTTTCGGAGAGCAGTGATGCGTAAAGATGGCATTCATTTTTTTACTCCAGTTTATTATTATTATTATTTGCCAACTTTTTAAAAAACTGAAGCGACTGTGTGTTTGAAATATCTGTGTTATTCCAAGCGACGGACAGCTGTTTTTGGTGGAGCGGTCAAATCCAGCATCCAGAGGCTCGTCTCGGGCCTCCTGCTGCAGCCGTGATGGGGCTGGAGCTTTGGGATTTACATTTATTATAAAACTATGTGCACTTGAATGACTAACATTACTAAAAACGCCAAGACATAAACAGAAGAATAAATAACCCGAAGTGTTCCGTCCCACATCAGTCTAAAATACAGTGGGCCTTTTATTGCATCTTTGGCATGTGGGCTTTACTGAAACGCGTTTATTATTGGCGTTTAAGAGGGTATTGACATCTTTATACGGGATGTCTCTCAGCCTGTGGTGTTAGGATTTATTATTGAGGTTCAGTGTGACTTGGAAACACATGACATTATACAGTAAACAACAGGGATGCGTTTTAAAATAAGTTTAACGTATGAAAAAGGCCTCTCGGACGCATTTGGACTTTGTTGTTTCACATTAACATTATGTAAAACTGATCCGAACTACGTGATTCCACAGAGACAGAAAGTTAAAACAATACTTGAGAACATTCTCCACAGAGATAGTTACTTTTTCTTCCTTATTGTGCAAGATCATAACCAAAATAACAAAATGTCCATGGAAACAACAGGAGAAAGTCCTCCTCCGGGCCAAATATGAGTCAGGTTTGTGGAGGTGCAAGCACGCTCAGATTAAAGACGTAGGTTTTTGTTTGTTTTTCAAAGCAATTAAAACATCCACAATGAAAAACATGTTTTTATTTTTGTCTGTTTTTCGGCACAAAAAGCTACATATGATCTGATTTATTACTTATTGGTTCATTTAAACATTGTGGAGTAAGTTTTTCAAAATAAAACATTTTTCCTGATTTCCGTAGAATCAACTTTCTATTTACGAGCGTTGATTTACTTCCCCATAGAGAATTTTGTCCTGTTCAGTTGAGTCAAGCTTCAGAGTCACAGATGAAGCAGAAGTCCACACTGCGAAATGAGCTCTGTCCTGTGTAATAAATGGACGTAGCTAACCTGCTCCCGCCGCGTTCCAAACTGTCACCCCTCTTTCTCGTCACTTTGGTCTTAAATGTTCGTATTAACCCTCTACATGATCCTGGGGTTTTTATTTCACTATTGTGTCTGTAAATCAACATATGAACATTAATAACAGACAAATCAGGCGCCTTCTTTCCCCGAGGTCGCTCCCGCTAGCGTTAGCAACAGGTTTGATTGACAGCGTTGCTAAGCGCCCGCTCCCTGCTAAACCAGCGGTGCGGGTCTGGAAGGGGCTTACCTTCAGCAACCTCGCTCCTGATTGGCTCTTTGGTTGCTATGATACTTCCGAATATGAAACTCAGCTCCATATTCGCCGCTGTAACCGCTCCGGCCTCGATGAGCTTCATTTGACCGGAGCCGAACGCTGTGGGCGACGTCACGCTCACTCAGTCACTTCTTTACACAGTCTTTGGGTAAACCACACTACCTAGAAGAAACCCACCTAGACACTGAAACATAATAACATTGAAATTCCACGTACAAAGAGCCTGGATC
>KN471624.1:17889-31719 GCA_000787095.1 Periophthalmodon schlosseri
CACTCCTCTGAAGCCTGGCTCTCCATATTCACACCACTCAGAGTTACCAGAGTCTCCCAGACCAGTGCACACGCCCTCGGACGAGAACGGAGGTCCGCTCTTCAGCCCTGTCAGCTCCTCAGCCTTCAGCCCGCTCACAGATGGAAGTGGAAATCTGGAATACTTTTGGAAGACGGACGAGGACGGCAAAGGAAACACAGAGTTGCGTAAACCTCAAGATCTTTGCTCACTGTATAAAACCTATTCCGACTTTGCCAGCAACATGTCCAAAGAAATTATGGAATCTGTTTGTGGCTTCCAGTCTGCTGTTGACATCAGTGATAATAAAAATCTCAGTTGTGTCTGTCACAAGGAGTTCACGAATCCTTTGGGTCATGTGATGAAACTGTCAGAAATCCAAGAGACTGTGACCGTTGCCAAACTGCAGAAGACGTCCCAGTCTCTGAAGGATGGCATCCAGAGGTTTGCTACGGATCTGGTGGAAATGAGCTTGGGCAGCGCTTTCCGAGATCTTCAAAACAGCGTCTCCTCCTGCACCACAACTTTGTGTCATCTTGCGGCCAGACTGACATCATCGGTGTTTCAAATGGCGTTTCATGAGATCGGGATGAGACATGCGTATGTGTTAAAAGAGAGAGCCATCAATGGACTGGCTGGTTTCCTTGTGGGGGAGGCGCTGTCAGGAGCTCTTGCAGAATTTCTAACAGTAAAGAAGCAAATATTTCACAACACGGTCACACGTTTTGCTGCAGATTTGGCAGAGGAGCTAGTGTTTGAAGGCATTATGGAGGTGTGTCAGTTCTCCCATCCATCCACTCCGCACACACCCAGTGATCGGACCTTTGCTCTGGGCTCAGAAAAAGAGGAAGAGGAGGAGGTCGTTTCCTCTTACGCTTCTGACCTTTCTGAGTCAGTTCTACAGGAAGCCTTTATTCAACTGTCCCAGGCTGACGTAGCTTTTACCAGCCAAGCAGCCATCAGCCTGTCTGTGGATAACATGTGTTATGTGAGCGCAGAGAACACTCACACTAGCAGTACCTTTGCCAATCAGCAAGTTGTAACCAGCTCCATCCAGAGCTCTTCAAAGAAAGACCCCACCTGTACAGTAAAGACGGCTCTGCTCACAGTGTCTGGTATGGCCAGCTGTGTCCCGGTGCCTAAGGCCGGTCATGCTCTCTCTCACGTTCAACAACCAGAGGCAAGTTCATCAGAAAACGCCCCTCATTGTGACACTGCCACATCCACACAAACTCCTCTCCTTATACAGGAAGAGGACCAAGCCAAGTCTCCGTTCCAAAACTTCTCTGGAAACATGGTCGATAAGATGGTAACGGAAGCATGTGAGCTGATTACTGCCTCAAAGGTAAAGAAGAGCTTTGGTGACTGTGCAGATTTTTTTAGTAAGATTGGAAGTCAAAAAAGCCCAGATCAAGGAAATACAGATTCTTCACTACAGTCAGGGGAGAACAGAAACACTTTTAAATATGACTGTAAAGAAAGTAGTCTAATACAACATGTACCTGGACCCTCTCGGACTTCCTCTTTGTGTCACGGGAAAACCAGAGGTCACCTTGACCCCAGGACCAGAAGTATGGGTGAAACGCATCCCATGTTAGACACACTAGATGTTCCCTGTGTAAGTGCACAAAGGAGGAGGTCAGTCCCTCTGGATGAGCCAAACTCGGGCCAAAAGTCTGGAGGAACCCCTGGTACGCCTCCATCCACACCTCAACAGTACAGCGAGGTGTCTAAGGAGAAGCAGATAAAACAGTTTTCTAAAAAACTGAAAACCAAGCTAGCTAAAGAGTTCGCCCCAGCCACTCCCCCTCCCACGCCACACTATCAGCCCGAGCCTGATCCTAAACTGAAAGATCCATCTCCAGAGGCCGAAAAGGCAGAATTTATGATAAAACTCATGCGATCCCTTTCAGAGGAGGCAGAGGGTAATGAGAATGAAGATGATGAAGATATGCCAGAAGAGTCAGTGGTTTGTATCAAAAACAGAAGTTTCGAGATGGGACACAAGTGCTCCCGCCGAATGTCAAACAAAGAAGCTCTTCATTATGCTGAACGCTTAGCCTGCCATATTGTCTCCATGGCAACAGAGATGGACACTCTGGGAATGTCTGACGAAGAAGAAGGGAGTTTGAGCGGAGCGAGGCGGAGAGATAGTGTGGCTCAGTTTTCCGAGCAGACTCTGAACGCGCTGTGGGTGTACGCCGGAGAGGTGGCAGGAGAGGTTATCAACGATGTCAAACGAATGGTGAGCTCGGGACAGCAGTGTCCTTTTCACGCGACCATCAGGAGGAGGAGCTACGACCGGTCGACCTCCGAGCGAGCCGTACACGCGGGGCAGAACAGGCCCGGCAGACTCGCAGATCACTGGTCCAATGATTTAATAGCGTCTGTTCTGCGTTCCACTCCCTCGTCCAGCACGGCCTCCAGCTCCAGCTCAGGGCTGTCGTCTGAGTATCCCAGCTGTGAGAGTGTGACAGACGAATACGCTGGTTATCTCATAAAAGTGCTTAAGAAGGAAGGAGGCAGCAGGGAGCTAGTTCTAGATCAGTACGCTAGCCGCTTGGCCTACCGTTCCATAAAGCTGGGCCTGGCTCATGCTAGCAGAAAAATAAAACATAGGTCCTCCAGCGCACGTCTTAGTTTGTCAAAGTCCCTGACAGACGACTCAAAGAAGAGAGAAACATTCTCAGCCAAACAGAAACCAGTGTCAAGAATCAGCCCCTCTATTGAGGAGGCTCAGTGTAGTTGTAGGTCAGAGGAGCAAAGTCAGAAGGACTATGTGGACCTGGTGAACTTTGCAGAGTCCTTGGCCTATAACATCACCTGCGACGTCTCACAGAAGATGCACCGCTCGTCCGTACGGCTGCCCAAGTCTCTGACTGACTCCTGCCTTTATAAAAAGACCCAGCTCAACAACATGGCAGAAAACCTGATACGAAACTCTTTCTCCTGCCCACTTTTATCCAGAGAGGGTCAGAGGAGACACCATCACAGCACAGGCAGCCTGTACGACAGCAGCTACAGCAGCAGGATGATGCAAGTGATCGAACATTACGCTCGGAAGATTGTTGATGATACACTGAAGATGAGCCTGGCCTCCATGGGTCCCACCCCGGAGCATCAGAGGATCCTGGAGCACACCAGGCACACTCACGCTCAGAGACTGTCTGAGGCAGCAGTGCTGGGGCACAACGTGAGGGAGAGGGCGTGTCACTACTGTCAGGAGCGGCCCTTCTGCTCCAAGCTCGGCTCCCATCACCACCTCCCCCCTGTGTTCAGGAGGAGAGCGGGGCCAGAAGGTCCACCTCACTCCAGCGTGGACATCCCTAAGATACACATAGATTTGGATCGTAAAGCGGCGTTTGCTGAAGAAATGGTCTCAATGGCAATGGAGGTGGCCAAACGTGAGCTGAGTAACACCAGTCTAAATGCAGACAGTGGGATTGGATATGATGGAGCGAGTTATGCTGAGAGCCTGACTGCAGAGATCATAACCTCTGCTTTAACCAACGTCTGCCAGGCTGCCAGCAACAGGTACACAGCACATTCAGCTCTGCATGTAACACACTCAGATATAAACGGCCGTAAAGGAACACAGTGTTTATTTCTGTCTTTGTTTACTTCTTTTGCACACAGCTCTCAGGGCCGGGAAGTCACAGAGTCAACAGTGTCCCAGCAGCTGAGTGTGGGGGACGACAGTGTGGGCAGCTGGTCAAACCTGAGCTTCGAGGACGAACACCCGGACGACAACAGCAGCTTCCTCCACCTCAGTGACAGGTACAACCATAATATTCTCTGCCTAATCTGACCTATGCAAGTAACAATCATTCAAAACGTATCATATTTGCATATATTTTTAACTTTAAAATCTATCAGTGCATAACTAAGAGCCTGTTACTTAGGCCTGTCGCGATAACACATTTTGAAGTTTGATATACTGCTGAAGTAAATGATAATTAAACTAATTTAGCCACTGACACAAAAACCCAAGAGCAGATTTAAACCACAAACTATTCTAAATCTACAATATTGTTAAAAATCATGAGCTGCAGTAAATAAACAGCAGAATGAAACACTTAAGTCGTATTTGACATCGAAAGAAGCAGTTTTGGCGGCTCGAGGCCAGGTTTGCACAGTCAGACATTGAGAAGAGCAGTTTTCTTATGAGCTAAAGTCCATGTGCGATTGATTAACAAACTTGAAAAGCCCCCTGCATCCACATCCTGTTGAAGAATCGAAGGGTGCTGCGTGCAGAAAGATGTACCTCTAACATTTGTCACTAGAACCACACAGAGGCTGAGGTAATGCAAATTTAAGAGTATTTTTGTGTGTCTATTTTTGGATTTCCTGTCAGTGGATTTCGAAAGAGCCCCATACTATGCACAGAATTTAGCTCAAGGGCTTAGTAGTATCATCTAATTACAGATCACCCACACTGTATGCTTCTGTTGACAGATGGTTGTTAAAGGCTTAAGTGAAATTTAACCAGAGCAAAAATGCAGTGATCTAATGTGTTATACCGACAACAGCACTACAATATATATTTACTGCAGATTAGTCTCATTTTAATCGAGAGCCAGTCATTTCTAATTGTCATTTATGCGTTTTGGGTTGGTTTTTATCAAGATGTCTACAGCCAGTCCTTTGTTACTAGACGCATATGGTTTGGAGGAAAAACCGTAGACAGTGTAAAGAAGTGGACTGAGTGAGTGCGACGTCACCCGCAGCGTTCGGCTCCAGTCAAATGAAGCTCACCGAGGCCAGAGCGGTTATAGCGGCGAATTTAGAGCCGAGTTCCGTATTTGGAATTCCGACCGCGAGTATCATAGCGACCAAAGAGCCAATCCGGAGCGAGGCTGTTGAAGGTAACGCCCCTTCCCGCCCGCACCGCTGGTTTAGCAGGAAGCGGGCGCTTAGCAACGCTGTCAATCAAACCTGTTGCTAACGCTAGCGGGAGCGACCTCGGGGAAAGGAACAGCTTCATATCTTGATTTACAGACACAATAGCGAAATAAAAACCCCAGGATCATGTAGAGGGTTAATACAAACATTTAAGACCAAAATGACGAGTCTGACAGCAGCAGTTACAGAGAGAGGAGACACAGTTTTTCAGTAGAAAGTGAATTGGAAGAACACAGTTTTCAGTAGAAAGTGAATTGGAACTAGCGTCGAGCGGGTTAGCTACGTCCATTTATATATACAGTCTAAGGGAAAAAAAAAAAAATTATAAATAAATATAATGTGTCAGTAATGAACAAAGTCTGTATTTTTGATGTTCAAGAAATGAATATCAAAAGCCATTTTATGTGTATTTAAGACATAATAAAAGTTAAAAATCCCTATAGATCAATACAAGTTTTTTTTTTGTTTTTTTTTTGTTGTTTTTTTTCCACTCTCCCCTGATTCAGTGAGATGTTGGCATTTGTGTGGTATTGTCGTGTGTCACCTTGGCTCTCTCCTCAGCAGCAATGGGAACAGCAGCAGTTGGAGCAGTCTGGGCCTTGAGGGTGAGGCCTGTGAGGAATGCCTTTCCTCCCCCTCAGACAGGTTGGTCCTCTGCTGGTTGGCATTGCTGTTTCCTAAAAGGACCTTAAAAACCTTAGGTGACTCCCCTGTAATGAGACAGTCACTTGGTAGAACTTTTGACATAAATATTTACAACCGCATGTATATTCTGTTCTATGGAATATTGTCTCATGCAAGGAGCCACCAAACCAATGCATGACCCGGCCTAAATCCTTAAATAAAAGCTCTTTACCTTGTATGTCCTGTAATTGCCAGCGCCTGCATGTCTTTTGTGCTGATTTTGTCTTTTGCAATGTTTTGGCAGTTGTACTTTAAACCCATAATGTTTATCTGCACAAACTTTATGGGTTTAAACATTTAATTTCGATAGATTCTTTTTCCAGACCAAGTTTTAGTTTGTTTACATACCTGACCGTTTGGACTGCTCACCGGCGCCTCAGAGTGGTCACGTGATGCTGCCGTGTCGTGTCCGGTCAGCTGATTTAAACAGGTTTTGGCGGGACGACGGCGCCATCTGCAGTCCGGCTTCTTCAGGACAGTATCCCAGGTGTGTGAGAGTAAAAAGGCCCCTCGTCCCGGTTTAAAGTCCCGTGGGCACGTTTCCGTATTTGGCCCCTCGTCCGGTTTAAAGTCCCGTGGGCACGTTTCCGTATTTCGATCGGCTCCTCAATCCGGCGGCGATGTTTGTCGTCCTCTGTCCCGATGACGTTTGCTCCGCCCCTGTCCATAATGTGTTTCTCTCTTTTGCCGTGATCCAAAATGGCCGATTTGAGTTGCTCCTGCTCTGCTTTGTGTTTTGTTGCTCGTGTTCACCTCTCGTTCACGTTCTGTCCTGTGTTCCTTTGTCCGTGTACTAAACGCCCTCCCTGTTTCCCCCATGTATGTTTTATTAAAGACATGCAGGGTGTTTCTTATATGTCATTACATTTGTGCTCTGGTTCTATTTAATTTTTTTGAAACGTGCTCACGGGACTTTAAACCGGGACGAGGGGCTTTTTTACTCTCACACACCTGGGATACTGGACGAGGTCTGACTGCGGATGGCGCCGTCCTGCTTCCACCGGTAGGACGACAGCGCCAAAGCCTGTTTAAATCAGCTGACCGGACACGCCACAGCAACATCACGTGACCACTGTGAGGCGCTAGTGAGCAGAACAAACTAAAACAAAACAAACTAAACCTTGGTCTGAAACTGTAAGAACCTCACTGGACGGTTTAAAGCATAAGTTTGAAGTATTACGGGTTGATTTGTTTGACTTTGGTGGTATTCGGCCATTTCCTTGTAAAGAGTTCATTTACTTTTAATTTGTCTGCGTTTCACAGTTGCGTTGCATGAGTAGCACTGACCCCAGGTGATATTTGTCTTAAACTTTACAGTTCTGGGATCCATATCGTCGTATCAAAGTGGAGCAGAGCCTCTGTGTCTGTAGCCGGGGGCTGTGTCAACAACACTGTCATTATCAGTCTTATAAAGTGGAGGATGGTGTTTACCTGTTGGCACATCACACAGCAAATATTTTCAGCAGTGACAAAAATGTGTGCTAAGTTGGCTAGACTCGCACATTAATTGGCATTAAAGCAGTGACTCATCCACTTAATGCCTTTACTCACACAAGGTATTATTTGAAAGTACAGTTACCAGAATACACAGAAACAGTATTCAAACTAGTGATGCGGACGAGTCGGCTCTTTCGAACGGTTCCTTAACGTGAAGGGGTGGAACCGGGTCTCATTTTTTAAAAGAACCTAATCTTTTTCTTTCAAATTTTTATGCATTTTCATCCTGATTAACGCCGAATCAACACGCGAATCAGAACAGAAGCGGAACAAGCGACACGAGTGAGAGATTTGTGCACAAAAAACATAATTGGAATCATTATAACATTTTATTTCGATTATGCGTAATTCCAAAGAGTAAACTCACTCCCACTCTCAGTTTGAAGCGTTTAAACACATCTGAGCCTTGATCGTGTCTCTCTGTGATGAGTTTGTAGATAAACCGAGTTCTCGCTTTGGCTCTTTTACTATTTACTTACGACAGAAGCCAGTCTTTTGAACGGCTCTTCGAAATGAAAGCATCCAAAAGATTCGGATCCCGTAAAAGAGCCGAAAGTCCCGTCGCTAATCCCGGCGTACCCTGCTTTTTCTGCAAGCTTAGCAAGACTTCTGTTATAAACCTTTACTTTGTTTTAAATGTGTTTTTGTATCAACAGTGACCACATAGAGGACAAGGAGACGGAGACTAAGGAAGAATCTAGTGGTAAGAACTTTTACCCACCTCACAAGCTTAAGAAATGAGTCAAATCTACTTTTTTTTTTTTCTTTAATATCGACAACAAAAAGATTACGCCCGCTGCTGGCTCTATCTGTCTGTCTGTTATGTGATGTTTTTGGGGGATTTCTACACCCCCAAATTTGGCCACAATGTTGCTCGTTCATGCCTCCACTCCCTCCTCAGTCACTCACTCTGCTTTATCGGTGGGTGTGTTTAAAACCATCACAAGGGGGGGCTCCGTTGTGGGTAGGCTCTGTGAGTGTGGGAAAGCAAACATGTTTTTTGGCTGTTTTAATGGCGCTGATGCTGTGTAAAAATCGTATTAACTCTGGACATTTGCTTTACAGGGACCGTCTGCGCAGATAAGACCGAGGTGCAGACGCCGAGGGCCGCGCTGGTCGTTCTGAACACGGACGTTGTGGAGCGTGCGCGGGGCCATTCCGGCGTGACCTTCGACCCCCAGCTCAGGAGCCTGCTGCAGTGGGTGGCGGCTTCCGTGGTAGACGTACACCAGATCCAGCTCAGTCCTGACCGAGAGCTGCAGCAGGTAATAACAGCTAATCGTCCCCTTGAGTTTAGAAGTTTGGTGCGGAACATTACAAAAATCCAGTTAAAAAAAAGTTACAAATAAATAATAATGTCTGTGTTATCCCTCAGTCGTCCAAGTATGATCCATAGTAAAAGCCAAAGTTAAATCTGTCAACTTTTTGTCCAGTTGACAGATTTAACTTTGGCTTTTACAATAAATTAAACAATAAAAAATAATAAAATTGTAATGATAAAATTGTTTGTTTACATGAAAAGAAAAAAAAATTCCAGTTAAATATGATTTTTTTTCTAAGATTTAAATCATGTTCTACGAGATTATTCTAATTGTTGTTTTTAATGACTGTCTATTTTAGAAAGTTGTTCTCTTTTCTTTTCTCATCCATTTCTTCAGTTGGATTCATAAACTGTATCTCAGCGTTCTGGTCCAGGCCTACTGTATGTTTGTTATCATGTTACACTTGGTTATTATCTTTGATTGTCTAAGTGAGTGATGCTCTTTCAGCTGCCAGCCGTGGTCCAGAAGCTGCGTGAGAAGAGGTGGGGGGTGGGGGAGCTGCTCCACACTCTGCTGCGTTACTGCGAGGACGGCCCAGCGCAGAGCCAGCCTCAGCCCAGAGAGGAGAGTCCGCAGGCAGGCAGAGAACCCGCCCGAATCCCCCTGTTCCAGTGGCTCCTGGAGTATGCCTAGGGTCCACTGTTTAGATTTTTTCCTTTCCTCTCTCATTTCCAATAGGGCTTTGCAAATTCCATTACTGCCCCTAGAGGGCGGCATACAAATTTGTTATAAAAAAATGAATGTGACCATATTTGACATTTCATGCAGTGCTGTAAAGTTCTGTATTCACTTTTCCTACTTTCTGTTGTGTTTATTCAGGTGTTAGTTTATTAGTGAACGGTTTCATCCTCCTCTTTATGTCTGTCTTGAACCCTTACCTCTAGAGCAACAGAAAGAATGGAAGAAAAACAGGGACCCAGCCCCTGTGTCTCAAACAGAGCGACGCAGGGGCTAAAGGAAGTGTGTCTTTGTGAGGGAATCCCCATCGCTGTCGGCCGCTGACGTCACCAGCCACAGCTCACCTCTGTGGTGGTGTTAGCACATGTTATGAGACCAGCACTTACACACCACACCCTCATTATCAGCCATAAAACAACCTGTCTGACAGTGTTTTCTGATGATGCCGTCTGACAGGTGCCCCCCACAGGCTTCTATTGTTGTTGTTACGTTTTACTTTCACAGTAACTCGTTAGCGCCTCACGCAGTCTTCGCCGTAATGAAAGAATCCACCTCTGTAAAGTATTAAACGGTTCTAGTCTGCTCAGTGTAATCTTGTCCACATGTGATCGATATGTGGCCAGTCATGAGCTCATTATTATGAGTTTGTTTCTTAGATTTCACATTCACAGTGTCATTTTTCATTATTAATTATTAGATCCGTGAAATGAATGAAGAAAACCTATAATGAAGTCGCCTGTTGCTGATATTAGTGTTAATTGTACAAATGCTCGTCCAGCAACAATCTTAATTTTGAAACTTAGTAAAAACCCGGAATAAGTGGAGCGGAGTAAACTAGTGCAATCGAAATCTATATATTTTTGAGACTCTGTAAGTCAGACGAAACGCTGCTGAGTGAAGGAGCCGTGATCTCGATGTTGCCAAATCCTCGTTGTGACGTGGCACTTCTGCTTTCTGGTCACTGCAGTGCGTAAGGCCTTTGGTCCTCTCGGTGCCGTGGACCGTTTGGGAAGATCCAGTGACGCAGATCTTGTGTTTTATATAATTAGTGATCTGCAGCTCTGAAACCGCACACTAACGAACGTGTACATAGCTCCGAGCAGGGCTCACCGTCGCCCACGAGCCACTGTGCAATGAAGGAATGCACAAACCCCCAAGACAACTGTTACTCACCCGCTGCTGCACACGGCACTAACTACTAACAAGCACTTTTTATATTTTAACAACCGCAGTGACCATCTGCATTCAGACATATATATATATATTTACATGATTTGAAAAATTATATCTCCTTTTTTTAAATTATTGTTTATTTATATTTATTTAGCTAAAATATACACGACCAGTCAGAAGTTTGGACTCACCATCTCATTCAGTGTTTTTATTTTTTACTACTTTCTACATTTTTATAAACAAACAGAAGACATCAAATATATGAAGTAACATATATGGAATTATGTAGTAAAGAAAAAAGTTAAATAACGCGACTAAATATTTTCCGACAAAGCAACAGGTGGAAACTTTGAGGATTTGCTTCTTTACTACATAATTCCATATATATTTCTTCTATATTTGAGTAGTGGAAATGGTAGTAGTGGCAGTAGAAGTAGTAAAAAGTAGTAAAAATAAAGAAAAATTAAAAAAAAACGCTGGACGAGATGTTGCGTCCAGACTTGTGACCGGTCGTGCAGCTGCACAGCCAAATTCGTGAAGCGGACATTTTGAATATTTTGAAACCTGTAACATACGAAGCCCTCACGTGTATTATTATTATTATTATTATTATTATTATTATTATGAATGAAGTGTTGTTGGCAGTGTTGACTTGCATGACAAAATTACGAGTGCATTTTCCAAATCAGTTCTACTTTATTCTTCTCTTGTATTGGCCTGATAGTAACGGAACTGTCTGTGTGTTAACCACCAACATAACCGTGTCCACATCGTGTGCCTCGGACTCGTGTGTTCAGGGGCGGAGCCAGGTATTTTTGGTGGGAGGAGATAAGGGGGCTTCAGCTCACTTAACCTGCCTATCACTATGGAAACAAGCAGATGACAGCAGCAGGTTAGATCTGTGGAGAGGGGACCTAGCTCATAGTGAAAATTAAGGTACTTTTGGCCACTAAAAACACCTATAATTTAATAAATACAAGATAAATCAGTTTAATAATAATCAGTTTAATACTGCGGGATATTTCTAGCAAACATAGTATTTCCATGGAGACAAGGACCAGAAAAGTTGCATAGTACAGCTTTAAAGACATTGTATTGTCTCTATTCAGGGGCGGCGCCCGATATTTTTGGTTGGAGGTTACCCCCCCACCCCCTACCATGTTTGCTATGCTGTTCTAAACAAGTTTAAACGTTTTATAAAAGCTAATATGGAACTTTTTTTAGTGGAGTCTCATTTTTAACTTGGATGTGCCATGAAAGTGGGGCAAAAATCTTTGGGGGAGCACTGACCATTCAAGGGGAGGCTAGTGCCCCCTCGAGCCCCCCCACTGGTGCCGCCCCTGCATGTATGTATTAAAAAGTAAACGTGTTAGAATCTTTTAAGTCATTTTAGTCCATTTATCAAAGTACTCCACCTCTTACCTCGTTTAAAATGCGTTTCTTTGGATGCGCCGTTCCCAGGCCTGGACACTAGTAGAGGCTTGTCTGTCAACGAGACTAAAACAAGAACTTCCGCGACTTTACTGCGCCAACATGAATCTGTTGGCAGCCATTGTTTTTCTTGAGTTTCTTAAGTGGGAAAATGCCAAGTTGGAAAATAATAAAATTTTAAGTGAGTAAAATGGGTTAAAGCCTCTGCTATCTGTCCCATTCAGATCCAATGGGGCGAGAAGGGTCCGTCAGGCCAAGATAAATGCACTTCTGTTTCCCTTTCTTCGCTAAATACACAAATCTATATCAAATGGTTTTCTTAGACATAAAGCAGACACACACACACACACACACACACAAACGAACACACTCCGCATTAAATCTCCCAAAATAAATGTTCTAAATCTTAACTCAAATCCAAATATGCGCCAATTATTTCCACATGTTTTCTGTTTAAAAAAAAAAGAACGTCACAGCTGCTACAAACTGATTCATGAGTATTTTCACCAAATAAATGAGTACTTGCGGGTACTAATCAAATCTCATGTACTACTTCAGCCTCTGCAGTATCTCAAGGGCCATGAACTAAAATGGCGTACGTGTATTTATCGCTAGGCAACCGCACATAATGGATAATACATGGCACTTCTCTTGTGGTCCCTGGCACACGTGTGGACACTCGTTAACAGTATGTGACGGACCACTAATGGTTTTTTAAGTTCACGAACCTGCCAAAAAGTCAAATGTTTGTTTGTTTTTTGTTTTTTTTCCAGTATCATTTGTTTACTTTACACCTTCAAATGGGTTTATCACATAGACTGTATATATAAATGGACGTAGCTAACCCGCTAGCCGCGCGTTCCAAACAGGAAGTGATCATGGGCGCGCTTCCGGCTCCATCGGCTCCAGTTAAACTTTCACCCCTCTCTCTGTACCTGCTGCTGTCAGACTCGTCATTTTGGTCTTAAATGTTCGTATTAACCCTCTACATGATCCTGGGGTTTTTATTTCACTATTTTGTCCGTAATTCAAGATATCGACATTAATAACAGACAAATCAGGCGCCTTCTTTACCTGAGGTCGCTCCCGCTAGCGTTAGCAACAGGATTGACTGACATTGTTGCTAAGCGTCCTCTTCTTGCAAAACCAGCGGTGCGGGCGGGAAGGGGCGTTACCTTCAACAGCCTCGCTCCGGATTGGCTCTTTGGTTGCTATGATACTCGTGGTTCCAAATTCGCCGCTATAACTGCTCTGGCCTCGATGAGCTTCACTGGAACCGAACGCTGTGGGCGACGTCGCACTTGGTCCACTTCTTTATACAGTCTATGTTTTATTATCATAAAAAACGGTTAGTATATATTTGAAATGTAATGAAATATTGGCAAAGTATTGAACTATTTCTTGGTTTACATTGCAGAAGAATGTATTGAGATATGTGGACACTCACCTTGTACAAACCTATGAGTGTGCGTTGCCAGGTCAGTCCCCTCTAATCCCTCTCGTCTGTTTTCTTTCTCTTTGACGTTCTTGTGAATCAGCTCCAGTGCTATATCGTTGTATTGTGAACACTGAATGTGCAAAGGCTCCATGTAAAGGCAGATATTATTGTAAATCTGTTTTGCTACTGTTGTAAAAGTTTCGTTTTGGCCACTTGCAGTAAAAAATGTACCTCAGCCACTTTTCCTGCGCTATTAACAAACCCTGCCAAATGAATCTATTTATTATGTAAGTTAAACACTGTCTGGAAGAACGCTGCCCCTGTGTGACGCTGCTCCACACACTAGTTCACACACTCAAGCCTGAAGTTTAAAGTTGTTTATGTTGAAGCTCGGTGTGAGAATAAAGCTTTTTCATGTGCTCTTAAGCCGGATCTGCTCGTATCTGTTTTTTTTTTTTAATTACAGTGATGATGAAATATCTCTCTCACAGTGCACTTCAAATACACAGTAAAAGGGGCTGTCAGGGTCAGGGGGAGGGCAGGGCATTGTACACACTCAAAATAATAATGTTTCCCACTGGTTTATATTGAGACTATGGTGGTATTTTATTTCATTTTATTAACAATTTAATTTAATTTAAAAATTTAATTTAATTTTTATGTTTTATTTTATTTATTTGTTTTTTT
>KN471625.1:0-11295 GCA_000787095.1 Periophthalmodon schlosseri
TGGAAGCTTCTGATAGGTTTATAGACAGCATCTGAGTTAATCAGGGACACACCTGTGGATGTATTTGAAGGCACACCTGAAACATGCTGCTTCTTTGTGTAACATCATGGGAAAGTCAAAAGAAATCAGCCAAGATATCAGGAAGAGAATTGTGGACTTGCACAAGTCTGGTTCGAATTTTTGGAGACATGTCCTGTGGTCTGATGAAACTAAAATTGAACTGTTTGGCCATAATGAGCATCTTTACGTTTGGAGAAAAAAGGGGGAAACTTGCAAACCTGAGAACACCATCCCAACTGTGACATACGGAGGTGACAGCATCATGTGGTGGGGTTGTTTTGCTTCAAGAGGGACTGGTGCACTTCACAAAATCAATGGCATCATGATGAAAGAACATTATGTGGAAATACTGAAGCAACATCTCAAGACATCAACCAGGAAGTTAAAGCTTGGGCGCAAATGGGTCTTCCAAATGGACAATGATCCGAAGCATATTGCCAAATTGGTTACAATGTGGCCTAAGGATAACAAATTCAGTGTTTTGGAGTGGCCATCACAAAGCCCTGATCTCAATCCTATTGAAAATTTATGGGCAGGCTAAGTTACACCAGTTCAGTCTGGAGGAATGGGCCAACATTCCTGCCAACTATTGTGAGAAGTTTGTGGAAGGATATCCAAAACATTTGACCCAAGTCATACAGTTTAAAGGCAATGGTACCAAATACTAATGAAATGTATGTAAACATCTGACTTTGAAGAAAGTAATGAAAAATTGTCTAAAAAAATCCTTCTCTCATTATTCTGTCATTAAGCAAATAGTCAGACATTGAGAAAAAAAAGCATATGTGTCTTTTTATATAGTGTATGTAAACTTTTGGTTTCAGCTGGGTAATCCTAATTGACCTAAAACAGGAAAAGTTTAGTCTGATTTCCTGTCAGACTGTGAGAAAAAAAAAGTGTCTTTTTATATAGTGTATGTGAACTTCTGGTTTCAACTATATATATGAATGAACAAGACAGCTAGTAATTAGATACCGGGTAGGAGAGACCACAGAGGTTAAGATACAAAAGCTTCTGACCATGCATGGAGGGTTCCATCCCAAATCCAGCACCCGCAAGGAAGGTGGCCGAGGACTTGTGAACGTGACAGCCACTGTCCAGGATGAAACATCTAAGATCCATAAGTACATCAAGGACAAGGCCCCAAAGATGACGTGCTCAGTGAATGTCTCACACAGTGGAGTCCAGAGGAAGAGGTACTGGAGGTACCATCATGGGAGGACAAGCCCCTGCATGGGATGTACCATCAGAACATAACTGAAGTGGCCGATATCAAGAAATCCTACCAATGGCTTGAGAGAGCTGGTCCGAAGGACAGCACAGAGGCACTCATCCTGGCTGTACACGAGCAGATCTTGAGCACTAGAGCAACAGAGGCCCAGATCTACCACACCAGACAAGACCCAAGGTGGAGGCTGTGCAAAGAGGCCCCTGAGACAATCCAGCACATAACTGCAGGGTGTAAGATGCTGGCAGGGAAAGCACATGGAGCGGCATACGGACTGGAGACCCCAAGGTCAAGGTGGGAAACACCTTCAAAGGTAGTGAAGAATGACCAAGCTAAGATCCTGTGGGACTTCCAGATACAGACTGACAGAATGGAAATAAACCAACTGGACATTTTGGTGATGGATAAACAACAGATCAAAACCGTTGTGGTGGACATTGCAGTACCAAGTGATGGGAACATCAGGAAAAAGGAACATGAGAAACTAAAGAAATACCAGGGGCTCAAAGAAGAGCTGGAGAAGGCCTGAAATGTGAAGGCATCAGTGGTGCCTGTGGTCATCGGAGCAGTCGGGGCAGTGACCCCCAGACTGAGGAGTGGCTACAGCAGATCCCAGGAAAAACATCAGACATCTCAGTCCAGAAAAGCGCAGTACTAATGTGGCATTACAAGTGGGAGATAAAAGTAAATAAAACTAAATTATAATAAGCTAAAAATAAACCAGCAACGCTACTGTGTTTAACCCAGAAAAATGAATAAACTGACCTAACTAAACTAAAGCACAAGGCACACAGCTTAGCTCATTGATGGAGGCAAGTGAGTTCCGGTTTAAATAGTGGCATTTACTTTAAATTGCACAAAGCTTGAGTTAAAACTTCAGATTGTTATAATTTCATTCACTATAAAAGGACCAATATAATTTCATTCACTTGCCATTCCATTACAAGATTTACATTTTAAAGTTCAGTTTGACATTAGGGCAAGAAAGAACAAAAAAGGTGAAGGCAAGACAGCAGGATGCACTACAGGGTGTAGCTGAAACCCCCATAACCTGACAAATAAGTGACATTAATGTATAGCTAGTTGAAGTATTTCATTCTCATGTTAACAATTTAAACATACCGCTTCAAAACTCGCAGCCATGCTAAGTCAGTGACATGAGCTCAGCCAGGCCATGACACACACGGACCCATCACCACAGACAGGGGAGCAATTTCTTAAATCAACTGTCTTACCTAGCATCATGGAGGACAGGGTAGACAACAGCAGGAAGTGAGCAAGTCAGAGGAAGACCAAAGACTGCTAGGAAACCTTTATAGTTTTTACTCCACTGCCACCCGCTGGTTGCTCCACACACACACACACACACACTCAGGAGGTTCTGAGCTTTCACAAGAGGCATGGCTTGTCCATATACTGAGGATGAGGGAAAAAAAGAGTCCTCTATCTACAGGTTAAACTAATGGCAACCCAGGTTCATTTGTGATTGTGGTAAAAAAAAGTGCAGGCTACACGCAGTTCCTTTACAAATATAGCAGTTTACAAAGTACAAAATGTAAAATATCATCTATGTATGTTTTAGTTTAACACTAATTACAAAAAAGCAAAACCTCTTTAATGTGATGACTGTATATAAAACCTCATATTAAAGAAAAAATAATGATATATATACATTTGAAGCAAGTAAGTCTGCATGCATGTATGAAGCCACCCTATACTACTCTGTACCATACTCTGAGTGTATGTGGAGTACATGTGACTATATGCAGTGCGTCCATCACCAGGCCCTATCTAATTCCATTAATGTGCTCCCCTGTCCATCCTCTGACGTCTTAATAGCCATTATTTGTGGCTTCCTTCAAATAAAGCCTGCGCTGTAAATTGCAGCCGCTGGAAATCGAGATATAAACGCCACCCTGCATTACTGTATAATATCTTTCCCTTTAATTAACTGAAAGCCATGCAGACATTTATTGAATTGCCAGTTACTTGTTAATGGTCATAAATTACGGAGCAAAAAAAGAATCATTGCTTATTTTACATCAATAATTTGTGGACCTTTTGCTAACGATTCTTCATTAGGCTGCTCATGGGACTGTCGTGCTGGATGAGTTTAAGTGACGAAGGAATGTGGAGATGGAAGCTGACACAGTCTTAATGTTACGCTCTCCGTGTGTGGAGTAGGAGGCCAGGGACGACATGGGGAGCAGGGTTTAGCGGAATGTATCATGGTGATGATTTGCATCCACATAGGAAAACATACTGCAAATGTAATTGTATGTAAGTCTGTTTCAAAGTTTTCTTTAATTTTGTTGACAATTTAGATGAAAAGATTTTCAGATTTTTTAGATATAAGATTAAAAATCTGAATAAATATCAGTGAAAATTTACAGACTAGGATTATACATCTTTTGGAACTATCATTTGTGCCTTTGTAAAACTTTGCAGCTCTGTTCATTCTCACAGTTGTAGAGCTAATCAGCTCAGCAGACATGGTGGCGTGGCAGAATGGTTGGCATTGTCTTTTCTCTTCTTCACCCAGGTCCAAGGTCCTGATTTGATTTCCAGACTATATGTGGACTTTCTGTGTGAGCTGACATGTCACCCCTGTTACAGCTGCTTTGGCCTGGTTCATAAAACCTGTCCTGTATAGAAGACCTGGTCTGGTGTCCTCCCGACCGAGAGACTGGCTGATGCTCTGTAGAATGGTCTTAAAGTTAAAGACAGACATTGCTATTCCCATAAGGAAATGTCCTCCATATCCCATCCCCCACCCATTTAGGGAAAAAAACACAAACTTTGACTTACTAACTCTACTCTTGAGTTAAGGAACCCTTCCTATATCGTACCACCACCTTGTACTGTGTGTGTGTGTGTGTGTGTGTGTGTGTGTGGCCTAGTGGCTGACTGGCTAGCACTCTCGCCTCACAGCAAGAAGGTTCCAGCTTCAACTCTCAGGTTGCCCAGGCCTTTTTGTGTAGAGTTGGCTTGTTTTTCCCGCATCATCAACCCAAAACATGCACAACATTTCAAATCCTCCAGTTAAGGTAGTCCTGACCAAGACTAGCTTAAGATCTGGAGATGAGCAGGTGCCCACTGCTCCTGACAGGTTGCCCCAGCAGCCCTGCTGGGACAATAACGTGTACCTTAACCTTGCACCAGTCCTTCCCAGCATCTTGCCCTCACTACACAACTAGTCTAACTTCACCAGTCTCCTCCACCAGTCCCTTCCACCAGCTTGCTCTCGACTGGAACATATTCAGCGCGGTCGGCCCATAGCTGGTGACTCGCGTAGGTCGTCACGGCTCTGGCACTGATCTGACAGAGAACTAACGGAGATCTGACAAGCGCTGCCACAAAAATCACTCTGGCACCCACTCACCAAAGTCAAAAAGAGCAGTCAGCTTCATGCAGCTAGCCCCTGTCAGCTGAGATCAGGGCGGATGGAGATCTGGAGAGAGGGGAGGAGGGAGGGGAGGGGGAGGGGGCTGGCGGGGGGGGGGCGGCGGGGGGTTGGTGGTGGGCGTATGATTCGGCAGACATAAGAGTTGGTGGTGGGCGTATGATCCGGCAGACATAAGCACATCACAAGTGATGGGACAGAAAGAGCCACCCATGATGACCCTGTGCTCCGAACTTCATGACACTGTAAAAAAAAGGATACAGATGTAGGTTAGAATTGAATTGAGCATCATGAATCATGCCAGACCTGTATTGTTGATTTTCTTCAAAAATGTTGTCTAATTCTACACTTTAAAGGTGAACTATGTAACATTTATTGGTTTGTCTAGAATGTTGCCCTTTAAGGCATGGCACTTTTTGTTCCTTCTTTAAAGGCATTTAAAAACCTAATGTGCTTGTGTCTGCTATAAAGTTATAGTCTATGACATCCATGAATCATTATGTTATCATTTTAAATTGCAATATTCATCTAAAACAACTTAATAAAAGACACAAGTTTGCTGACTTTTGCTAGAGAACTCTGGTGTCCAAAGGGAGCTGATGTCGCCATAAACGTCATCACAACAAAGAGCTGTGAAGTTGTTGGCACCTCCAGTGCATAGCTGCACATCATGCTAACGAGCCACGGCTTTGTTTTTTTCATTTGTACCAAAATTACTATGTGAGGCTGTCGAATACTACGTTTATCACATCCACAAATCACTCCAAATACAACTTTGGGCGTGTAAATGGTGAGAGGGAAACAACTAGGGATGCACTGATCCAGCTTTTTCAGTTACAATACCGATTTTGATACCATGGTTTTATACTATGGCCAGTATCAACCGATACTAGTGTAGAGACTGAAAACAGCATTTATTTCCTTTCAACAAAAAATAAACCATGAAACTGATATAAATGTGTTACGTAGCTGTTATTTATTTCTCAAATAACTACAGAACAACTTTAAATAAAAAAAAAAGTTCAAACATTATGAGACTTTCTGGGCCAATTATGAGCAGTGAATCGTCTTATTACATCAATTCGTATATTCAACCAGGATTTCGGCTTAACCAATATCTGGAAGCCGATATCCAATTCAGCAAATTTTTGATACTAGTAGTAGCCAATATTAGATACCAGTTTCAGAACGGTGCATCCCTAGAAACAATTGTAACATGGTTAAAAGTTCTGAAAGTTGATTTTGCGTAATAGGTCTGCTTTAACTTTTCAGCAATAAAACACCTGTAATGAAACAGATGCAGTATAGAGAGGTTTAATGCCATACTGTGAAAAATTCAAGACAAAACAATAACAGCAATTCAATGGAGACAAGTAGGTGGCTGACTTTAACTCTATATAGAAAGTCCTTTTTACAGTGTCCGTGTGCATGTTGATGCATGTTGCCTCTGGGGTCTTTCCTCCTCTCCCATATCACTCTCATCTCCATGCCGGCGCACTCATCCCTTCTGATGCCCTCCCGCCCGTCAACCTGCGAATGAGCCACAATGACAGGGCCGGAGCACGCGTGGCACGGACACTGGCACGAGTAGTACTGGTGAGAGGGGGGAGAACGGTAGAATGAAGAGGACACTACAAAACTGTTTATTTTGCAAGTCGGACAGAAAAAGTGGGTAAACCGCTGACTAGTGGGATAATGTAGATGGCGGATGTTTTTTAGGGGAGAAACAAGCGGCTTTGAGTAAACTTGGAATGACTTTGGGAGCGGACTGGATCTCGGTGCGTTGGTGGGAATGTTTGGGACAGCAGTTCAGAGGTGTTGTGTGGACTTAGGGGACGTGGCATTGTCCAAACTGACAGGTTCATCACCAAAAGGCCTGCTTCACCATGGCACCATGCTCTTATCCTGCTCCATCTCTGTCTGCAGTCATTACATGTCTAAAGCAACTCATCAAGTCCCCTGGGTTTTGTTGGCAACAAACAACTACATATTTTGACTATATAAAGGTGCACTAAGTAACTTTTCTGGTGGAGGGTCAACTGCTGGCTTGTCTCCATGGAGGTGCTTTTCAAGGTATTTTCGAGCAATAAAAGCATGTATGTGTGTGTGTGTGTGTGTGTGTGTGTGTCTGTGTGTGTGTGTATAATGCCATATTTCTGAGTCTTTAACACAGTTTAAAACTAGACTAAAAACCCACCTCTTCTCCCTGGCATTTCATTCTAGCTTGGCAGGATATTTTGGTGTTTTATTGTTCTTTGCCTATGTGTCATATTTTCTGTATATCTTTTTTTGTTGACTTTTGCGTGAAGCACTTTGGGCAGCTTAAGTTGTGAAATTTGCTTGAGTTTGTCAAATTATTCACAAATGTAATTTAAGCTGTTGTTGTTTTTCATAACAAATTTTATAACAAATGTTTGACAGTGGCATAGTAAGTGTGTTTGCCCTTGAACTAGTAGGTTTCTGGTTCAAATCTTAAGCACATAACATAATGTTGTACTTAGGCAAAACATTCTCTAGTCATGTACATTTTGTAATACACATACTCTTCATTTGAGTACTCTTTGAACCAGTTTGGGGTGACTCTTACACATAGACTGAGTGTTGATGTAATCACTGTTCGGGCAGCTTACCTGAGGTGTGATAGCTTTACACGGATCAGCAGCTTTGGGCACATAACCAGCTTTCTTCTGTGGATCTGAGCCTAATCCTCACTCCCATCCCATAATATTAGCTCAACTTTAGCAGCACAACCAGGAATAAGTGTTATCCGCCATCTGGACGCGGCATTTACAAAGGATCAATTTCAATCAGAGCGACTGAGTGGAGAGCCTGTGTATTTGACTAATAGGCCATTTGCTGGCTGTACCTCTGACCCGCCACTGCTCCTCTGTCAGGCCATAATCTCTTTAGAATTATGCAGCTTTTCAATTAGCCCGATTAAACGACAGCACTGAGAAACATGTGGAGAGAGTCAGAGGGAAACTCTAGAATCCTGCCTCCTGAGGTCCTCTCATCTGCTCTGAGATCTGGGACTGTAGTCTGCCCACATCTATACTGTAGTACACAATATATGATTTATATACAGCTTTGTTGAAAACTCAAAGACACTTTTACATACATATGCATATTCTTTCCACAGCTCATGAGGTGGACTGATGAAAGTGAAGCTGCCAGTCTGCGCTAGTGGCCTCTCTGACCACTACCATCACTCACACATGTAGCCACTACTCCTGCACGCTGTTTTACATGTTGGGTCACCACACTCAGACAAGCTATTAAGAAATGCAAGGGCAATCTTATACTTCAGCTAAAATGCAGTGTTTTACTCTTAATTATATATTTAAAAAAACAACAAAAAAACCACAAAACAAAACAAAAAACATGTATACCCTATCCACTTGCCTGGGAACCAGAATATACATTTATTCAATACTTAACGAAGATGTGAGTCTGGTCACCACTGAATCTCCCTGAGTTCTGATGGACATGACTGACAGGGATGTGCATGGTCCATCCGTATCAAAACAAATATGGTTGTTCATGAGGAAAAAAAAAGGAAACATATCACAGGGGACTGTAAAACATTGCAGATTTTTGTAGAATCACTGAGTGAAGCACTGAACTCTGTTAATCTGAGGTGTGAGAAAGGCAATTTTGTGCAAAATGATAGGTTTCACATGTATCACTGAAAAAAATAAATTTGATTAGACAGCCGTGTTTGAGCCTCTCCACATGCCAATTTAATCATACTCAAAAATGATATTGTACTGTATTGTACAACTGCATGGACCTTGTTTTCCCAATAACTGGGCCTTGTTAAGTCAAATTCTGTTTAAATTTAAACAAAAATCCAGGACACACTTCTGCCATCAAGTGTGGCCAGAAAAAAGAAATTGTTCTTCAATCAATAAAAAAAAATCCATTATTGTTTGATTAAAACCTTTCATTTATTTGTTAATGTCTTTCACTATACGAACAAATACAAACTTTTTAAATGTTATCCCATCGCCCTGGTACACTGAATCAGTTGCATAACAGTTTGGAGACACACTTAAACTCCAGCAGTAACCTTAAAACAATCTAAATGAATATGATTTACATTAGGGAGATCCAGGTCCCTAATGTGACTGTGAAAATAGATTTATGTCCCCGTAATGTAATAAATGCGAGCGGCGCACACACACGTACGCAGTGCACAGTTTGAACCATAAACCTCTTTCTGCCAGTGCCTGATGCATGGCCCCCCGCTGACACCACTAACACTGATATATTCACCAGGATGAATGTGTAATTACGCTTTGGCAGGGACTCCACACTTACTTAGTGGCATACTTCATTATCTGCACGCTCCTGCTCCAGCCGCGCTCCACTGCTGATTTAAGGGAAAGACCAAATATACGCACTACATTACATCTGCCTGCACTGACTCTATAGGGATCTGGAAGTGTGGTCTGTTTGGTGAAAAAAAAGCAATAATAAAATAAAGGAGTAATAAAATGCCATACAAAAACTATTTATTTAGCTCAATTTGGATGCTTGGTACCTCATTCCACAGTCTGCCAAGAAATTCACAGATATAAGTTGTTGATCTATTTAAGATGTATACAAAGTGAAGGGGTGACATACTACTCTAGATAAATACTGGACAATATTTCAACGACAGTTTTTTAAATCTCATTTTTTTCCTTGTGTGTGGGTATTAATCACATTGTGGGGATTAAAATGTGTGTACCCAGTCACTTTATGAGGATCATGTGCGTTGTGGGAGATTAAAATCAGATCATCTATATGGTTTAATGTTAAGATGGGTTCATATAAGTTAAGGTTTAAGTTTAATTAGTATTTATGGTTCTCCAGGAAATGAATGTAACACTGTCCCGGTTTGGAATGTTGTTTTCTACATTTCACCCATTTGGTACACTAAGACACCTTATCTGCTGTTCGTAACCCTTTCTTGTATTGTATTTTACTACATTTATAGCTTCATTTTATCCAAATATATTTTAATATTCTAGTCTAGGTTTAAGATCTATTTAAGTAGTTTTTTGTCTTAACTTCTGACCGCATATTTTTATTCTTCTGTGCTGTTTTTGTAATTTGTGTTGCAACATTGAAATTGCAACATGTAATTTCTAGAGTCTAAATAATGAGCTCAGATTGTTGTCAGGAGCACCTAGCTAGAGGATTATCTTATACAGTGGCACATTTTAGGTTGATTGTGGAAAACACAGCATCTGGTTGAAGTCACTCAGATAGGAAGAACATAGATACTCCACACCACAGCTGATGGATCAACCAGGTGCTTCACCAAACACCTGGTTGTACTTTTTTGGCGAGTTAGCCAGGAGCAGCTCACATCAGGGGCCGATAAAACCACACCAGTCAATGTGTCCAAGCTGAAAAATGTCTTTGCTCCTGCCATAATGGACAGTCTAACACAAGTACATTTGCTGCCGGGCTCTGTACCAATCTTCATGCGGCGTTTCTCTGATGGCTACATGCGCCGCGACAGAGAGGGGTCAAGAGGCCTGCCACGCACTGATGTCTGCCATGACAGATGTCCCGTCAGCTGTGTGAATTCGTTCTGTGTGTGTGTGTGTGTGTGTGTGTGTGTGTATATATGTGTGTGTGTGTGTGTACGTGCGTGTGTGTGCATTGCCCCTTTCTGCCGACCCCGGCCATGTCACTGCCCCTCTGATGCAACTCGCCGTAACTACTTCTGATCTGCCTGTCACTCAGCGTATAACAGCGTGTCGGAGAAATTAGCCAAATAAAAAATACAAAAAAAATCACAAAAGAAGCAAAAGCGCTGCACATTCAGATCATTACTGGAGGCTGAAATAGCCAATCGGTAAATAGTGATCTCCTGTCAAAAGTGGTCAAAATTTTCTGACGCAACGCTACATGCCTTAATTAGACGTGTCAAAATAGTGGCGTACGTGTCACCGGTTTGTCTAGTAATCGTGGTTCATTTCTAATTATCTGTCCTGCCAGTGCCAGCGCAAATCCTCATTCTTTAGCTTCCTGCCCTGGGGTCCTGCTCTTTCCCAACCGCCACGTTTTTTTACATCATTGTTTGACCAGCGAATAGGCCCACAATGTGTCTACAAGGCCTAACAAACGCAAAGACAAATGAATATCGTAATGGGGGGTCGAGCGGGAATCTTTAAGAAGTGTTAAATGCTGAGTCGTGTTAAATTACAAACCAAAAGAAAGCAGCTCTCTGTAGAATTAGCAGTTAATTAGGTCTTAATTAGCATAATTATGCATGCTAACACAGTCTCCATAGAATAGCAGTTGTCAGGAGGGCTGAACCATCTGTAACGGCGTAGGATTAATACATCATCTTTTATATCCCGCCACGCTTTACCTCTTCTACGGCAAAGTGCTTTTCATTCATCACTTTTGCTTTTATTGGCGAGGAAATTTGGCGTTTTTCATTGTGTCATTAAAACCATTCCCTTTTCAGTTATAAGGACTTCTAATTAGGCCCCGGGTGTGTCTTCAAACGCAAACACTCCACAAGACAAGAGTGGGATTTAAGCCGGAGCAAAGTGCGCTGTTATGGCGCGCGTTTAACATGGCCGACGCAGACGCGGGCGAG
>KN471626.1:2945-27586 GCA_000787095.1 Periophthalmodon schlosseri
CCTCGTCCTTTGTCTTAATGGCTTCATGCTACTCCCTCTGTCCCCTGGGATCCTGCTGTGCTGCTGTAAGTCTACACGTGTGTTTCATCAGAAAATACAAATAAAAACAGTGAATTACAACCTCCCTGTCGCCCGTATGTGAACCACATGTGGCCCGCAGCCATTAGGAGGACAGTGGTTTGGTTCATTATCACATAATAGAAACAGCCCTCTGATGTAACTGCAGCATGAAACAACTGTGAACTCTTACTCTGATCCACTTTTTTGCCAGTAAACTGTGTACACGGTGTTTTAATAGCATTTACTACTGTTCCTAGTCAAATTTGCACACCTAAACCTAATTAGGAGCATCCTTCAGTGGCTTCTGCAATTTCCAGTAGTTGGTGACATCACAAAAGACTGCCCTGATTACAGCCTTACACACTGGGGGTGTGATTGGTCTGACAGGTATCCCCCTCCCATCCTCCCCATAGCAGCTCTATTTGAAATGTGGTCGAGGGTGGAGTTAATGTGTTTAATCACACTTTAAACTTCAAACGTCCAATGCATGGACCAGAACACTGCAATGGCATTTTTATTAGATCAGTTTTTCCGTTGTTTGTTTTGCGATTACTTACCTAACTAATCCAGACTGATACCTCTCTGTATTTCGTATACAGCGGGATATCAGTCTGGTCACCACTCCCTCTGTCATGCTTCAAGTCAGAACCAATCACGGCCATCCAATCAGATGTGTTTATTTCAGTGGGACATGTGAAAATGAAGGAGCTCATTGGTCACCCATCATTTACAAACAAAATTACATTTATCTTCCCTCAGATTTAGAGTTTAGTGCTTCGTTGATTCTGCAGAAATCCACCAATGTTTTGTAGTCCCCAGTGATGTTTTTTTCTTTCTTTTTTCATCATTTGCAGCCATATTTGTTTTGATACGGATGGACCATGCATGTCCCTGATTGGCTAATCCACCTGTCAATCACACACATCTTCATAAAGCATTGGAGAAGTGTGTATTCTGGATCCCAGGCAATACTATAACAACAACAACTACTACTACTACTATTACTACTATTACTACTATTACTACTACTACTACTAACTAAACTAAATACAAGACAGACATGTTGTGACCTGACATTTTGTGAAACATTCCAGAAAAGGCATTAACATTTCCATGGAGAGTCCCCCCCCCCCCAGAAAAATGGGAGAAAAAGGGCACCTTTAACAAAACCTTCTTAAATTGAACAACCAAATGCACATATATATGCAGACAATAGTTAATAATTCTTCATATCGCTTACCAAGGAATATATTGGTAGAATAATCATTTTGAATAGCCCAGTGTTCATTTCATTCCTGTATTATCCCTAGACTCCTCTTTATGCATGAAAAGTCTGACCTTTGGCTGTGGCATGTGTCTATTTCGCATTTCTTCGTTGAAAAGCTAAAGCTAATCTAAGCTAAAGAAGTTTTTTGTGGTTATCAGAGGTCAAAGCTGAGACAGGATCAACGTCAAGTAACAATGCATCTCTGTCAGAGAATACATAAAAAGTCTGTGTATATAAGTGTGATTCTCCTATATCCCTGTGTGTCAGATGCCCTCTCATCCTCCTGTATCCCTGCGTGTCAGATGCCCTCCCATCCTCCTGTATCCCTGTGTGTCAGATGCCCCCCTGTCCTCCTATGATGAAAAGAATGAAACAAAATACTGACTCTGCTGCGTCTTTGAAAGGGACACACCAAATTCTATCCCATTTAAATTCACTTCCATCTTTTTTGTTTTGTTTTTCCACATATATTCAACACAGATTATAAAGTCTATCCATTGTCCCTCCTCTGTCACAGCTCTGTGTCTCTGGGCCTGTTTAAACAGACAATGCCCTGATGCTGAGCTGGTTGTATTACAGAACATCAGCTGTCCACAGGTTTATGAATATTATTGTGCCTGTAATCACAAACACAGTGCTTTGTATGCAGTTAGGGGTGTCAAAAGTGTCTAAAATCAATTCTAAAACTAGTATTGAAACTAAATACTCATTTGACCAAGTATTGATACTAAAAATGTCACATTCACAAGACAGAAATGAAACCTTCCTGAATAGCTTTAGAATGATTTTGAGCTGTATCTTTCACAAGTATAAGACACACACACTAGAATACGCCCATGGACCACTATGGAACCTACCTGGACGACTGAGGGATTACACAGATATAAGGCCACATGGTAATGTAAAAGAAAGTACTACAGTTTAATAGGCTGTTGAAAATCACATTTTTAAATTTCTATTATGGTATAGGAATCGGTATTGAGTATCGTGTCTATTCCTAGTAGGAATGTCCCGATCTATTTTTTGTTTTTGGCTCCCAATCTGATACCAATTTTTTTATATTTGAAATTCCCAATACCGATACCAATTTCATTCCGTTACCGATCTTCTGATTTTTTTTTTTTTTTTATGATTTTATTTACACATTTTTTAAAATCAATAATTAAGTATCCCATGGTGAACTTAGCCCAAGTTGAATAAAATTATAACCAGATGTAAAAAAGGCCTACTTAAAAATGAAGCTGCTCTGGGTGTTAGCTACAGCGTTAGCAGTGACAGATGATACCGATACCAGTTCCTATTCCTTTGTATCGCGTTAGAAATATCTAGTATTGTGACAACACTAATTCTAATGACACAAAATGGTGGCCACAGTTTTCTTGGTGGTTCAAATCCCTGGAAGTGTAAAACAGGTTCATACACATTCTATGCAAACCCTGATCTGAATGCACACTCACATACAGCTGATCTGTGCTTGAACCTCCAATAACAGCACAGGGTAATACAGACTCTTCCAGGAGTGACGTGTTTGGAATAACTACACACACAGCCGTATACAGAGGTAAACATTATGTCCCATTCATTTTAATGAGGCAACAAGACCAAAACATGGATTTTGAAGGTGACAAAGCACAAAGTTTACAAATTGAATAGGATTTATGGAGCTTTATGAAATAAAACAAATTTTTCATTTTCAGACTGTGGTAGTCCGAGGATGGGAGGGCATCTGACACACAGGAATATCGAAGGACAACACGGCATCTGCCATACATGGATATAGGCGCATGGTAGGGCATCTGACAGACAGTGATATAGGAGGCTGGGAGGGTGTCTGACATACAGGATACAGAAGGATGGGAGGGCATCTGACACACAGAGATACAGGAACATGGGAGGACATCTGACACAAAATATTATAGGAGGAGTGGAGAGTATCTGACACGCAGGGATACAGGAGCATGGGAGGGCATCTGGAGTGGTTTAAACCAGGGCAACGTTAGCCTGGAGTGCGGAGGCTAAAACAGGCGTCATGCATGTTTTATGAGTTACATGAACAGGCCCAAAGCTGCAGATAAATAAATAAATTCTGTGTTTGGAACAACAAAAGACGGCTCTAAACTCGGCCCTGAGACTGACCTAGTGCTGTGGAACAGGATGGGTCCAGAGAGAGCTTAAAGCGGCACTGTGGAACTTTTTCGATGAAGGGTCTGACACCTGCTTATCTCCATGGAGATGTTATTGCTTTGCAGGTAGTGTCAGATCTGTGGAATGAGACCCGCTCACACTAACAATGCATGTTTTTCTAAGTGCAATAAAAACACCTATAATTGAATAAATGCAAGATAGATCATTTTAATGCCACCCACAATATAGTATATAGATGGTTTCACAGACTGGTTTAGTCCTGGTTTAGTCCCAGTTCAGTCCTGGTTTAGTCTTGGTTTAGTCCTGGTTTAGTCCTGGTTTAGTTCTGGTTCAGTTCTGGTTTAGTCCTGGTTTTGTCCTGGTTCAATCTGTTTCAGTCCTCATTCAGTCTTGGTTCAATCAAGGTTCAGTCTTGGTTCAGTCTCGGTTTAATTTTGTCTTAGTCTTAGTGCAATTAAATTCAAGTTTATTCATATAGCACATTTAAAACAACTTCAGCTGCTTCACATAAAAGTTTGCAAAAAACAAATATACAGATAGCATGATACATTGGAAAAGAACAATAAAACACCAAGATATCCTGTCTAGCTAGTAATAAATGCCAGGGAGAAGAGGCGGGTTTCAGTCTAGTCTTAAACTGTGTTAGAGACTGAGAGGATCTGACAGGCAGAGTGCGTTGTTCCATAGTTTGGACGCTGCCACACAAAAGGCCTCTGTCACCTCTGGTCTTGAGCCTGGCTTTGGGCACAGCTAGCTAAGGGTGCTGGGTGGAGAATAGGGCTGCAGGGCTCCCTCAAATAAAGAGGACCCATAGAGTGCACACATTTAAACTCAATCAATAACATCCATAACATTTAGTGCAGTCATGATTCAGTCCTGATTTAGTCTTGGTCCAGTCCTGGTTCAGTCCTGGTTCAGTTCTGGTTTAGTCCTGGTTCAGTCCTGGTTTGTCCTGCTTCAGTCTTGGTTCAGTCCTGGTTTAGTCTTGGTCCTGTCCTGGTTTGTCCTGGTTCAGTCCTGGTTCAGTCCTGGTTTAGTCTTGGTCCTGTCCTGGTTTGTCCTGGTTCAGTCCTGGTTCAGTCCTGGTTTAGTCTTGGTCCAGTCCTGGTTTAGTCCTGGTTCACTCGTGGTTCAGTCCTGGTTCAGTCCTGTTTCAGTCCTGGTCCAGTCCTGTTTGTTCCTGGTTCAGTCCTAGTTCATTTTACTCAAGGTTTCTCTTTTTCCCCCGGTTATAGTTGCATTGTTGTTGTGTTCATAGATAGATGATTGTGTTACTTCCACAGTGTAGTGCCTGCCTCTTCTCTGTCTCCGTCCCATCCACACCCCCACCGTAGTGTTAAATTTAGCCCCAGTCCAGTGCACTGCGCCTGGGTACACTTTACGCACGCCCCCTGAAATATGCATGGAACTCCATCTTTGGGTGAGCGGAGCGTGTTTGGAAACGTGTTGGGGAATGTGTTTGGGTGCAGAAGCAGGAGAGCAACAAAAACAACAGAGTTTACAAGAAAGGGAGGCAGAAGAGAGAACGAGGCTGCTTAAAGGCTCTGTGCCTGATTTTTACTGTCTGAAAAACATAAAAAACAGAGCTAGTTCATTTTAAACAGTGCAGTGGTCCAAAGTTATTCGACAGAAAGCCACATGTTGCAGAAAGACTGAAAACTGACTGAGCTGTATCCTTAAATGCCTTCCAAGGTGACAGCATTAGAGATGACTCAATGTCTTTCCTCATCTGGGATTCATGTCATTTTTTTTTTCTCAGTGGAATTTATTTTTTGTGGTGAATGAAGGTTAAATAAAATAAAATAAAACAACAACTAGCATGGTAACAGCACACCAGCTTTGCTTCCTGGAGTGGAGATCATAAAAATGCTTTCTAATTAAATGCAGAGAGAACATTTTGGCCCTAACAACTGCTTTATAATATATCTGTAAAACTAACGGCACTTTATTAAATGAAAAAATGGGTACAGATTTATTGGTTTAAATCAAATTGATTTAAATTTGTCTTACTTTTACACTAAGTTGAAGTTGAAGCCAGCCACAATTCAGAGTGATTCCAACAGGTGAATATCTGTTGGTGAAAGCAGTAATGCAGTACTGGTACACAAGTTTTCAAATGTCATCTGGACAATGTTTTTTAAGCTGCCATCCACACATCCTTTTCAGTCTGAAGCTTCTGTAGCTTTCAGAAACACTGTCTGTGTGAGTCAGTGATTGGCAGCGTCACTTCTGTCAGTCTGCCCCAGAGCAGTTGTGGCTACTGATGTATCTGACCACACTGAAAGAAAGAAGTCGCTGGATTTGTGTAAAAATAATATGGAAAAAAATGATGTTTAGGCTTTCAAACTTATTCGATACCCTCTACTCATGTTTTTTTTCACAACACAAACAAAACTTTTTCATGTTAATGAAATGTTATCAAATCATGCCAAGTGCTCATATTTATCTTATCTTACCTGATCATGAAAATGTACCATTTTATAGTTATTATTATTGTGTTTTTTATTCAATCTACACAATTATATCTTGGCCTACATGCAACATCAAATGTCCTTAAAAGGTTTTAAAGTAAAAGTACACAAAAAAGCACTTTCTTAAATAAATACACTGTCTTAAATAAATACAGAGGACTGGGACAGTCACAAACAGCTTGTCTGCAGTTGGACAGTGTGAAAACTCATTCCAGTGATGAAGCTCTGCCTCCGCCTGTGCACTGGGATAAGTGACTCTAATTACTCTCTAATACAGTAATGGACCAGTCCAGGACAACATCACAGTGAACCATACAGAAAATGCAGAAGGGATTCTCACCATGTGATTTTCTTCACCTGTCTCAAGAGGCATTCAGTTAAAGGTAGGGAATCAGGTACAAAGGCCAAAGTATATAAATATACTAAAATAGTTTTAGTTGGTTCACTTCATCCCCAAAACTCAGGCCTTCATCTGTGGCCTGAGTTTTGGTGGTTGTGACACACTATTTGCAAAATTATGCTGCACAAAATCAAACATCACAGTCAATCTTTTGCAGACTCTGTGGAGGCACACATTCAAATCTTAGTACTATTGTTACACTCTTGTAGATGGACTGTCATGCTACCAGTTTGTTACATGGGAACAGTGATTACAATGATTACATTCTAGATAAGAAAGCATATATAATCTTTGAAAAGTCTTACCTTCAGATCAGCTGTCAAAATCCTCCTGGTTCCACAATACAGTGCAGACGCTCCTGTGTACATTTGAGTTTTCCCTCTGAAAGTTTTGGGGTGGGTAATTCCTGAGGGAAGAGCTTCACCAAAAATGATAAGTCATGTTTTCTCAGTGTGATTAAAACATGCAGGTCCAACATCTGCCACACTCAGGTGACCTGTGTGAAGCTGTTGGACAGAGAATCTTAAATAAGTCATGCTATTGCTGTCAAATTTGTGTTTGCAATTTGGGCAACCCCATTTTTTCAGTGCAGCACAGAGAGTGGAGTGACTGAATAATGCACTGGAAAACGCTTAGTTTAGTTTAGTTTATTCTTTATGTGTCAGGGTCCATGTACAAATTCATTAATCTCACAAAAGAAAAGATTATCTGCACCAGATTTAGCTACTGCTACTTTCCATCTGCAGTCCCAGGTGCACACATTAAAATCACACATTTCATTACAATTACATAGCTAAGTTAGTAGAGTGTTTGTCCAGTAATCCGAAGGTTGGCAGTTCCAATCCCGCTCTTGACATAAACATAATCATTTGTAGAGTGGTCAGATCCACTGACTCACAGGTTGGCGATGCGATTCCAGCTCCCAAAGATGAATGCTGTTGTTGTGTCCTTGGGCATGAAACTTAACCCACCTCACCCCCAGTGTCTGTGTACACTGGTGTATGAATGGGTGAGTGGTTCCTTGATGTAAAGTGCTTTGAGTGAGGCGGAAAAGTGCTTTGAGTGAGGCGGAAAAGTTCTGTGTAAAAATGTGACCATTTACCATAAACATTAGTAAAATCATTAATGTAAACCATTTCCAACACCTTATGTTGCCAACAGAGACCTACAAGTCCATACAAATATTCAAAATGATTATGTGCAAGTTTTTACAGTGAATATTTGTCTGTTTAAGTTTAAGGACTTGAAGTATTTTTCCCATTCACATACATAAGATGTTTTCAGATGTGTTGCACAAAGTAGTCTGAATACTCATAGTGTTTAAATAATACTTAATACTAATAAGAGAAAAAGATTCATTTTCCTCCATGCCTGAGCTGTTGTGAGTTCCTGTTGTGCCTCAGTCCATTTGAGCAGTTGAATTTGGACACTGATGTCTTTGTATTCATGTGAAAAGGTGTGAAAAGTCTCACCCAAAGTGTGAATGTTTTAAAGGCACAGTTTGTCAGAAGGTTTGCTCCTGCCGCACTGGGACAGGAGCAGGAGTGACAGGAGCGACACCTGACATTCCATCAGGCGAGACCCAGGCGACTTGAACCCTCAGCAGAGCAGAGCTGGTGTGAAACATAAAGCAGGGTGTTTATTTGAGCCTAAGCGTTTACCTCTGAGAGAATGGGCTTCATGAGTATGGAAAAATATTAGGAAGATTTGTGATTTATGTTTTAAAGGGCCTGTACTAGATTGTAATGTATTCTTGTTAATATAAATGCGCTTTACATGAACTGTTTGGTAAAAGCTGATAAATAAGAAAAAAAATGACTGTAAAATATAATCTATTCATTTTACAAAGCATTTTCTCATTTAATAACTAATGCAAAAACTACTGACAGGGTCACGTTTTTAACCAATCAGGCACATTGTTACTAAGAATCATGGGAAATAGATGCCCAGACACTTGCTTCTCTGTCATGGTGGATTTTCAAGAATGACAAAAAGCAAATAGTAGCAGAGATTTGAGAACTATAAGAAAACTCCCTGTCACTATCCCAGACAATAGTTTCTGTGTCATGGTGCAATATCAGAACAGCACAAAGGACTAAAGCTTTGTCACTACAGCACTCACTACAGGAGAATTTGCCAGATTTAGGAGCCGATTTGCTTCTCCCCGACTTTGGGAAGGCGTCATCCGACTTTTGATTTTCTTATGCGATTTTCAATCTGTTGTGGTCCTCATGTGTGGTGTCCCAGTGACTCTGAGCTGCTCAGTCATATTGGAGCCACAAAATATCACCAAGGTAACAGCCAATAAAACAGAGCATGAGAAACAGACGAAGATGGACACCAAGGTGCATGATACAAACAAGAAATAGCAAAATTATTTTAAAAACAACTTTATTACTCACCTCTCTTAAAGTTGTAAAGTTAAACTGCAGTGAGTTGTTTTACTGTAGACAGGAAACAGCTGGCCGAGGTGCGCGCACAACTTTTAGCTTGTGGTGCGCCGTCTCTTCCCTGCAGCCTTTGCTGCCTTTGCCGCACACAAAGCTTCTCATCGTGTCTGTGGCCTGTGCTATTTGTCGCACGTTTATAAATCATTTAAAACTGAAAAATCCTGTTGTGTGTGACAGGCTTAAGTGGGCAGGGGTAACAGTTCAAATTAAAACATGTTGAAATCAGCTACAGTTCTCTTTAATAGTAGGGTTCTGTTGAGAGTGCACTTTTTTTCTTTTTCTTTTTTTTTGCTTTAATGCTCCCTCAGACTGGAGCAATCTGCCTCCACCACTGAGGTCTCTTAGAAAGCTCCTTTAGAAAGGCTCTGTTCACTTACCTGAAAACTGATTCTATTAACACTGTGTTTACGTTGATGACAATGAGATAGACCTACGGGGGGTGGGGGGGTGTAAACTGTCTATATGTTGTATATTCTTGAAAACGAGATGCTGCCTCCCAAGGGGCTTTCCATGAATATATTCAAATTCAAATTTTAAACTAATCCACGATCCTTAACATTTGGCTAAGATCTGAACTGCTAAATTAATAAGAATCCCATTTCCAAACATGTTTGTACAGATCTTAACTATAAATGTATTTCGATTACATAAAAAAATAAGATATATTTGGTGCACAAGAATTTATATTAAAATAAAAGTCAGCCTCTGAGTGCGACCATTCAAATTGCAATTCTGTTTTGACTGTAATATTGTGCAGCCTAAGAAACAACACTCCAAAAACAGTACAATAGTGGATCAGCTGTGACATTTTTATTTTTACAACATACAGAAAAAACCATGTACCTTGAAATGAACACAAGGATTTTTGAGACAATTAAATGTAATCAACTCCAACAAGTCACGTATTTCTGGCACCAAAACTGCAGAAATGACAGAACTGTGTAGTTTTAATGTGTAGAAGTGTAGTATTACACTTCTGTATTAATGGCAACATATGTAGATCACCATGTTTCCTGTTATTGTTTTGAAAATGCTATATTCACCAAAAACAACGTATTATCATGTTTCATATGTTTCAGTGTCGTTTTTGAGGCTCTGAGTCCCCCCTACCTTTGCTCTCTGCGCTACATCACTCACCATTCAGAGCGCTGTCACAACACAATCAGTGTGCATGCTAATGAAACTACTGCTAATTGCACCAGGTTTGTGAGGCTGTAGTATATTGTTTTGTATTATGGATCATACTGCTGACCACATGGAGGGTTTGAATATGGCCCGGGAGAGATCACTAGATTACTCAGACTTACATGGATGACATCTACAACTTCGTCAGGCATGTTTTTGATGAGGGAACAATATTATAACATGGCAGAAAGCTCCAAAAAGTTTACATAATTCTCCCTGTTTAAAAAGCCTAAATCACAGTGCTTTGTCCCTCTCCTCTTTGTTTTTATGAAGCTGTGTCTCGCCCATGACCTCAGACAACTCTCATACTATTCTATTACAGGTCTATTCTACAGGAGCTGTGTCTCACTCAGGCATTAGATCAATCTGTTATGGACACACAACAGTTCTGGACTCTTTCTCCCCTCTCCTCTCTCTCTCTCTCTCTCTCTCTCTCTCTCTCTCTCTCTCTTCGCCACCCCCCTTCATTTTTCTCTCTCTCCTCCTCTCTTTCTGTACTATCTTTCTCCCCCTCTGTCTCTCTCCCCTCTTTCCATGTATCCCTCTTTCTCCCTTTGTCTTTCTCTGTCCTTCTTTCTCCCTGCCCTATTTCTCTCTATCTCTTTTCTCCTGGGTTGTATTTCTCTCTGTATTCTCTAGGTATATCTTGCCCTCCACCTCTCACTTCTTTCTCTCTCCATCTAATTTTCTCTCTCTCCCCAATTTCTCTGTCTTATTATCTCTCTTTCTCCATCCTCCATCTACTCTCTCAGTCCTCCCCTCTCTCCTCCCTCTTCCCTTTCTATACCTCTTTTTCTCTCCTATGTCTTTCTCTTTGCCCCCCTCAGCTTTCTTTTAATCTTCCCTCGCTTTCTCTCCTATTCATTTCACTTGGCCCCTCTGTCTTTTTTTCTGTCCTTTCTCTATCTTCTCCCTCATTCTCCTCCTCTCTTTCTGTCCTATCTCTCCCCCACTTTCTCTCTCCCCATCTCTTTATATCATATTTTGTTTCCTTTTTTCTCAACCCCCTCCCTCTTTCTTTCTTTCTTTCTTTCTTTTTTCTTCTCCCTCCCTCCCTCTCTCAGAGTAAATTTGAAGTGTCAGTAAACAGTAAAGCGAATAGTCCCATTGTCCTTGGAAGAATAAATCACTTTGGGTTTGAGCTGCTCTTATCTCAGCGCAACATTCTCCAACTGTCTGAGTTTCATTTAGAATACACTTTATTTAAACTCAGAGAGATCAGGAGTCTAAATCCCACCACAAACTACAGGATTTTTCAGTTTTTCAGTCAGACAAAAAGCACAGACCACAGATGCAAGGAGAATCGGATGAGATTTCAAATCTCCAACGCTGCAGTGAAGAGACCGCACACCACAAGCTAAAAGTTGTGAGTGCACCTCAGAGACTCTAACGTGTTCAAAAGATCACAGTATTGCATTTCTAGTTTTGGTGGTGTTTTGTGGTTACGATATGACAGAACAGCTCAGAGTCGCTCGGACACCGCACACATGAGGACCACAAGATTAAAACGAAGATCACAAAGATCCAAAGTCGGGTCACGCCTCCTTGAAGTCGGGGAGAAGTAAATCAATTGAGAGGAGGAGACAGGATAACCACTCTGCCGCAGTAACACAGGGAGGACATGCACACTCCACTCAGAGATATCAGGAGTCTAACCCACAATCTCCTTACTGAGAGGAGGATACATGATAACTACTCTGCTACAGTAACACAACAGAGAGTGGACCAGAACATGGAGGTTTATGCAGAATGTTTGTTTTATTTATTTTTAGATTATGCAGAAAGTGCTCACGCAGCACTGGCCTCACTCAGGAGGGTTGGAAAATCTGAGGTTTAGTCATTTGTTCTACAGGACACAAAAGTTTTTAGACTAAAACTAGAGATTTCATACATATAAAACAGAGGAAGACCATTAGAAATTTAGAAATAATATGTTTAAATTGGAGCTCAAGCTAAAGTTCCTCTGTTAATAATATGATTGTTTTACTTAAAGAGGGGTTGTTACACTAAATCATTTTTGTTTTAGCTTGCTACCATGTTATAACGTTGTTCCCTCATCAAAAATATGTCTGAAGAGGTTTTAGATGTCATCCATGCATGTTTGAGCATTTTAGCTATCTGTCATGGGCCCTATTGGAACCCTCCTTATGGTTAGCTGTGAGATTTTGTGCAAAGCTCAGCCCACAAGCCAGGTCACCCATGCTCCCACACAACAATTCCACATAAATATACAAAAATATGATACAAAACTGTACAGAACAACTTCACAAACCTGATGTGATGTGCAGCAGTTTCAGTAGTGGGATGCACGCTGATTGTGTTGTTATAGCCCTCTGAAGGGGGAGTGACTTAACGTGGAGAGCAAATGGAGGTGGGACTCAGAGCATGAAACTTATAAAACATGTTATTACATTGTTTTCGGTGAATATAGCATTTTCAAAAGAATGAAAGGTAACATGGAGATCTAAATATGTTATGTGTTGTCAATTAATAGCCTATAGAATTAAACTCCCCATGCTTTAATATCTTACAATACAAATAGGTATGTTCATGAAATATCTCAGAAAAAACAGTGGGCAGCAGTAGCTTAGTGGGGAGAGTGCTTGTCCTCTGATCCGGTAGTTGGCAGTTCGGATCCCGCTCTCAACTTAAAGACATCATTGGTAGATGGTGAGTGGTTCCAGCTCTTTGAGGCCTTGAAGGTGGAAAAGCACTAAATAAAAATGTGACAATTTAAAGATGCAGTATGCTATTTTTTTTAGGTGGGGCAGTTCATCACCTGCATACAGTTGTTGTTGCTTTGTCCGCAGAATAGCATTAACTTATCTTTCTACATGGAGACAAACAGGTAACACCATTATGCACGTTACATGTTAGATCTGTGGAGTAACGAACCCACTCACAGTGAGAATGCAGGTTTTAACAAGGTTTTTTGAGCAATAAAACAAACTGTAATTGAATAGAGGCAAGATATGCAAGATGTGGAACATTCTAGACAAAGCAATAACATCTCCATGGAGACAGGCAGATGGCGACTCCTCCACCCAGAAAAGTTGCACAGGGCGCCTTTAAGTTCTGTTCTGTTTTTGAGTTTCCTTCTATTCCTGGACCTCCCCGCTGAGTCTGTATAGCTCCTGTTCACATCCTGTCTCCTCCTCCTCCTCCTCTGTATCTGTCCATTGTCTCACAGTTGTGTCCTTTATGAGCTCTAACAAGCCTCTGCTGCACCCCCCTCCCCTCCTTCCCCCTTCCTCTTCCCACCTCCTCCTCCTCCCTCCTCTCTCCCTCTGGGTCTGAAACTCCTCACAAACAATAGACTTGTACCAAAGCTTTACTTTAAGGGGGAATTGGAAAAGTTTCAGAAAGGAAGATTTTTTTAAGGTAGCTTAGCAAGGTAACTTCCATGTTATTGTGAAGGGGACATGCTACCTCCAGAAAGTTCTGTGATGTTACTTTAAGATGATGAACTGCAAATCCTTTTGACAAAACAGTTGAAAAAATTATAATTTATTTCACATTTAACAAACTTACTTGTATTAAACTTTTCTTGTATTAAAAATTCACTTGTGTGTTGTTGATGTGGTGCCACAAAAAGTCTCACGTCCTGCAAAAAGAAACAAAATATTGTGTTGGATGGACTGAGATGGCTATGAGTTTATTTCTACTTCTGTTCATCAGCATGTTTTAATGAAAGGAGAGAAAGAGAATAAGGGAGAGAGAGGGGGGAGGACAGAAAGACAAGAGAAAGAGAGTTCAGAAGAGTGACAGAAAGAGAGAGAGAGAGAAAGGAAATAAAAGAAAGACAAGAGAAAGGGAGTTCATAATATAGAGATAGAGAGAGAGGGGGGAAAGAACAGAAAGATGAGAGACTGAGAGTTCAGAAGACAGAGAGGGAGACAGAGAAAGAGACAGAGAGAGAAAGAGACAGAGAGAGAGGGAGGAAAGAACAGAAAGACGAGAGAAAGAGAGTTCATGAGATAGAGATAGACAGAGAGAGAGGAAAGAACAGGAAGATGAGAGACTGAAAGTTCAGAAGACAGAGAGGGAGACAGAAAGAGACAGAGAGGAAAGAACAGAAAGACAAGAGAAAGAGAGCTAAGAAGACAGAGAGAGAAAGGAAAGAACAGAAAGACGAGAGAAAGAGAGTTCAGATCAGTTCCTTTTTTTTTTACTTTTAAAAATACATTTATTATGTGTCACTTGTCATACAACCATACAAACACAATCACACATACATTCAGTTCAGAAGATAGAGAGAGAGAGAGAGAGAGAGAGAGAGAGAGAGAGAGAGAGAGAGAGAGAGAGAGAGAGAGAGAGAGAGAGAGAGAGAGAGAGAGAGAGAGAGAGAGAGGTTAAAAGAGAAAGTGAGAATGGAATGAGAGAGAATGAGAGATAGAGGAGGTGAGCAGAGAGAGAGAGAGTGAGATAGGGAGAGGAGATGTGTCAGTAGTTATTGGTGTGGACTTAATGAACCTGTGTTTAAATGTCACCTCTTCAGTAGAGCCTGAGAGTGTTTACTGCTCCTCTCTGGTTTACTGGAGCAGGATCATACACTTCTTACTCTGCACATTAATAGTGGATTCACTCTACAATGCAGTCTGCAATCAAAAAAGCTTTTAGTCTCCACCAAGCACCAAGTTTCATGCAGTGTATAAATGTAATGTCTAATTGTTGTGTGTTTTGTTCCCATGTATTTGAGCAAAATGTGTCTTGCTCCTGAACAGATGTTTGTATAAGCAGCTCTTGAGGTCATAATAAGTCCACTGTGTTCTGTCTGCATCTAATTATAAAGCATTTTATTGTCAGAGAATCAGGAAGTGCATGCTAGCATGCCTATTTGCTGTTAGATTTCATGTGACAGCAAAATTCCACTCTGGTCTCTGAAAGTTGTGTAAAGTGTGTATAAACTCATCATGGTGAATAATTAGCTCTGAATTCACAAGGTAAGTGAGGAATAATTTTGGACTACTGCAAACTGTTTAAAATTAATTAGTTTTGTTTTTCACATTTTTAAGACAGTAAAAATCGGGTACAGCGCCTTCAAATCTATGAGCTATTATATCTAAAGAATAAAAATCAGTTAATATAGCTGCATATCTCTGATAAATGTACACTAGATTAGTGAGCTCTGTTAAATGCCCTCTGGACCAGGTCTGAGTCAATCATCTTAAAAGCCTGAATCATTTCAAACTGTTGCTTTTCATGCATCTGCTAGTATCTAAAAAATATCCTTTAACTCTTGGACTCTGTCTGGACTCAGTCTGAATTTGGTCTGGATTCGGTTTGGACTGGACTTTGTCTGGACTTTGTCTGGACTTTGTCTGGACTTTGTCTGAACTTTGTCTGGGCCCGGTCTGGACCTGGTCTGGACTTGGCCTGAACTTGGTGTGGACTCTGTCTGGGCTGGACTTGGTCTGGTCTTTACTTGGCCTGGACTCAGCCTGACCTCGGTCTGGACTTGATCTGGACTCGGTCTGGACCTGGTCTGGGCCCAGTCTGGACTTGGTCTGGACCCAGTCTGGACTTGGTCTGGACTTTGTCTGGGCCCGGTTTGGACCCAGTTTGAAATTGGTCTGGACTCTGTCTGGTATGGACTTGGTCTGGTTTTGACTCGGTCTGGACTCGATTTGAACCTGTTATGGACCCAGTCTGGACCTGGTCTGGACCTGGTATGGACCAGGTCTGGACTTGGTCTGGACTTGGTCTGGACTTGGTCTGGACTTGGTCTGGACTCGGTCTGGACTCAGTCTGGTCTGGTTTTGGACTGGGTGGTCTGTGTTTGGGACTAATCAGGATCGGTTTGTCCCTGTCACTGCCTCATGCATCGATCCACAAGCAGCAAGGTCAAGAACCAAAAGAACAATAACAAAAAACAAGAGGGAGAGAGGGAGGGAGAGAAGGAGGGAGAGAGAAGGAGAGAGGAGGGGTCCATGCAACAACAAGGCCATGAACCAAAAGAACATCCTAACAAAAAAACAAGAGAGCTAGAAGAAGAAAGAAAGAAAGAGGGACTGAGAAAATGACAGACAGGAGGAAAGAGAGGAAAGAGAGATGGAGGGTCAATCACCAAAAAAACATCCAAACAAAAAATAAGACGGAGAGAAGAGAGGGAGAAAAGAGAGAGAGAGAGAAGGAGGAATGAGAAGGAGCGAGTGAAGGAAGACAGAAGAGAGAGACATAGAGGTGTGGTTTCACACACACTAAAAACTTGACAACAATAAACAAGAGAGAAGGAGAAAGAGAGACAGAGAGGGAGTACAGGGAGGGAGAGAAGGCATTGAAACAGAGAGGAACGGAGAAAGAGAATAGTGAAAGAGGAAGGGAGAGACAGAAGAGAGAGAGAATGTCTGTGTAGTCCCTCAGTCGTCCAGGTCTGATCCATAGCAAAAGACGAAGTCTAAATCTGTCAACTGGACAAATCGTTGTAGGAGTGAAGACGTTTCCAAGCCGCTTCTTCAGTTCTAGTCAGATTGCTGGTGGACACTGCCTTACATCTATCTGAAGGGAGGGGCTAACTTCACTGAAACTGTAAACAGCTATTGTCTCCAGTTTAGGCCTAATGAACCTATTCAACCTTTAATGACTCCCTATTGTTCTCTTTGTTCCTATTTGTTTTGGGTCTGAGGATGGAATCATCCCTATTGTCTCTTTGTTCCTATTTGTTTTGGGTCTGAGGATGGAATCATAGATTTGTGAGAGATTATGTCTCAGACCCCCATTTCTGTTTAAGGAAGGATTGTCTTTCCTAACAAAAATTGCTTCTTTAACTCCCCTCTCAAACCAAAGAGAGAGAGAAGGAACTCCATGCATAAGCAAGACCCCAAACCAAACGAGCATACCTCCCAAAATACTGAAAACATCAAAACTCCCAAAATTTCTAGAGTTTATTTCAAAATGAATGTCGGCCTGTTGGCTCAAAACTCCTGCTCTTTGTCAGAGTAAGAAAACTTTTATTGCGAGAGAGTCTTAAACCAGTCTAAAACTACTCTGACATGTACATAACCTTTTAAATGTGCTTCCTGTTAGCATTAGCATCAGCGCAACTGGCTGGCGGCAAGGCTGACTCTGTCCCTGTCGCTACGTTAGCCTCAGTGAGCTAGCGTGCGGCGCGACAGCTTGTGTATTCAAATGGACTCAAAGGGCACAAACTTAATGTCAGGAGTGAATCTCTGTCTGTAATTATCCCTGACACGCTGTCCCACCGCTAGCTTGTGTTAGTGAGAGGAATTAGGTCATTTATTTATTTTATCTTGTCAATTAGAACCTATTTACAGATGCATAAACAGGACATCACCAGATTAAAATGCCACAAAATAAACTATAGCAGGGCTGTGCAATTAATCACATTTTAATCAAGGTTGGGATTCTGTGATTTCAATTGTCTGTGATCTGCTTGGGTCTTTTTAATGGAGAGGTCTACAGCCAATCCTCTGTCAGTAAAAATATGACACAACAAGAAGGTTCCTGGTTCAATTCCTGGATCTTTCCATATGAAGTTTGTATGTTCTCCCTGTGTCTGGGTGGGGTTCCTCAGGGCACTCCGGTTTCCCCCATCAACCCAAAACATGCACAATAGGTCAAATCCTCCAGCTAAATTAGTCCTGACCAAGACTCAAGATCTGGAGATGGGTCCCGCTGTTCCTGACACGTTTAACCCAGAGGTACTGAAGCATGGGTCAAATGCAGAGGACACATCTTCCTAAGTGTACCTTAAAAGACCTTAAAGACTCCCATGTATTTGAGCATAATGTATCTTGCCCCAGTACAGATATATTGTATAAGCAGCTTTTGAGGTCAAAATAAGTTCACTGTGTACTGTCCGCATCTAATTCTAAAGCATTGTCTGAAAATCAGCAAGTCCACTGTTAGCATGCTAGTTGCCATTAGCTTCATCGTGAAAAACTAAAAAAAAACTCTCTGGGTTGTTGTCAAAAGTGCTTGTAAACTCATCACGGTGAATAATTAGGGTGCTCAGAATGAACTTCCGTCAGTCTGCCCCAGGGCGCTAAGTGTGACAGCAAAGTGAATGCATTGCACAAGGCTATTTAAAATGTTGTGAAGAACACTGGATTGTAATGAACACAAGTTGGTTGAGTTTTGTGGTTTAAAATTCTCATAAGATAACTATATGGCCCTGACGGCTTTAGTATTTTCGGACACAGAAAGGGCAGAGACTTAAATGTCAGTTGTGAATCTGTGTTTGCAATTATCCCTGACACAATCCCCTCGCGTTTTGTGAGCTAGACTCTATATTTCTTTGTCTTGTCAATTAGACGCAGTAACTTTAGAACCACACAGACCCTTCAAGATGGCCGCCACGTAGAGAGTTGAACTACGGGGGCATTAGGTTTTTATGATCAGGGGGAGGAGCAGAAAAACAGTGGAGAGGCTCATTAAAGTTTGATTTCTGCAGAATGAGCAGCGATTTGACAGAACGGCCATTACAGACACTCACTCAGATATGGAGAAGTTTAAAATGAGACACTTTTATCTCTGGAAATAACTGTAAAATCCACAGAGTTTGGTAATAACCAATGAATCAGTGCTTGAACGTTTAGATGACAAGCCAGGAACGCAACACATTCTAATTTTGTGTTGGTTAGTTCTCCGGTTTGGTCCTGTTCTAGTGCTGGTTTAGTCCTGGTTTAGTCCTGGTTTAGTTCTGCATTTATTCCTAGTTTAATGCCAATTTTGCTGTGGTTTGTACGAGTATGTTTATATTCATCAGAAGCAGAGGTGGGCAGTACTCAGTTATATTTACTCAGTTACATTTACTTGAGTGACATTTTAAAGAAATTGTACTTTATATTTTTATTGATGAACTAATAGTACTTCTACTTGAGAGATATATTGTACAGTGTAACAGTATTCTTACTTGAGTAATATTTTACTGAAGTAACAGTGCTCTTACTTGAGTAAAAGTTGTTGTCACTCCCATGCTGAGTAAGTCTACAAGTGACAAAAGCTTTATGTTGACAATATGAAATGATTTGAACATTTGTGTTTCTTGCTCCGCTCCTTCAAATATGATTTAGTTTGTCTCATTTTTGTGTCTATCCTTTGAAAATACCACTACTGGACACTATTGTACTTCTACTTGAGTATTATTTTCAATTAACATACACATTTTGGCAACTCTACCCACCTCTGATCAGAAGACCTCTAATTTATGAATAAATGATTATGGCAGTCTTACTTTTACTTCAGTCTTTCCCCCCCAGGGCAGCTTCAATTAATCAGATTCAAATATTTGTCACGATGTTCCTTGCCAACCGCTTCCAGTGAGAGCCATTCCAGACGAGTGTTGTCACGATACTAAAATTTAAACATGACTTTGATACTAAGGAATAGACTCTCTAAACACTCTTTATTTAGACAATATAATGTGATTTTCAACATTAAACTCTAGTACTTTCTTTGTAATTCCCATGTGGCCTTATATCTGTGTAATCCCTCAGTGGTCCAGTTATGTTCCATAGTGGTCCATGGGCATATACTAGTCTCTGTGTCTCATATTTGTTCTGATTCAGCTCAGCTCATTATACAGCTGTTCAGGAAAGGTTCTGTCCTGTGAATGTGACTTTTTTTAGTATCGATACTTGCTCAAATGAGTATCTAGTTTCAATACTAATTTTAGTATTGAATAGAAGCTGATTTTCAATACTTCTGTCAGCCCTACTTCAGAGTGCTATGTTATGTTTGATACTGAGAAAAGAGACTAGTTATTTCAAAGGGCAAAAACTGCCTTAAGTCTGTTTATTTCCTTTGCTCATGTACAAATATATTTGTGAGTTTACCTCCCAAACCCGAGATCAGATACAGCTCTTCCTCTGGCCTGGACTGTGTTTTGCTCAGTGGTTACTGACTATTCTGAAACACACTTCTAACAAATTCAGCACTGGACTTTCTCTGGGCTCAAACTGAGACAGATCTAACATTATCAGAGCACACACACCAACAGCCACCAGCAGGGGGCGTCACAGAAAACCACTGCAGGCTCCTGGGTCCTCTGTGATTCATGAGGCACAGCTGGAGGAAACTATAAAGAGAGGAGGAGAGGAGAGAGGAGGAAAGAGGAGAAGAGGAGAGAGGGAGAAAGAGGAGAGGAGTGATTTCTCAGAAAAACTCTGCTTAAGTACTGACAAAAAAATCTAACTTTAGATTTAGCTACAGGATTTTTTTTTTCTTTTCTCTGTAGGGGTCACTGCAGCATAATGACACAGTGGCAAGACATTTGATGATTTCACAGTAAAAAAATTCCCGGGTCAGGTGGGGTATTTCCATGTGGAGTTTGTATGTTCTCCCTGCGTCTGTGTCTGTGTTTTCTCTCCAGACACTGCATTAACCCAAAGCCCAAACAGGACTAATTCACTGCTGTCATTTGTATATGTAAATATATGTGGTGCTAAACGCTGCCAGCTAATCTCATTCATGAGTAAAAAGGACACAGCTAACGTCGCTGCTAGCTCTGACTCCGATTAGCATTTGTCCTCTATATTCAACACATTAGCATTAGCATGATTAGCATAACACCAAAGAATTGCAGTTAGCAGAGAGGCAAAGTTACCAAGTCCACTGCGTTTTGGAAAATAGTTTTTGTGACACAGTAATGGCTGAAATACAAACTCGTAACGTTATAAAACTGTGAATGATATAAAGATGCACTGTGTAACCTTTTTGGTGGCATCTCCATGGAGATGCTATTGCTTTGGCTGGAATGTTCCACAGTTTAGCATTGAACTTATCTGAGACAAGTAAATAGCCTAACACCATAGGCCAGGTAGGCTATTTCTCAAGCAATAAAAACACCTAGAATTGTATAAATGCAACCATACTGTGGAACATTCCAGGCAAAGCAGTAACATCTCCAGGGCGACAAACAGGTGGCAGAAATGTTACAGTGCATCTTTAAAGTGACAGTAGGCCTATGTAGGGCCACAGTAGCTCAGTTGGTAGAGTGTTTGTCCACTGATCCAAAGGTTGGCGGTTTGATTTCCACTCTTGACGTAAACATCATTGGCAGAGCGGTCAGATTCCAGCTCCCACAGATGAATGCTGTCATTGTGTCTTTGGGCAAGACACTTAACCCACTTCTCCCCCATTGTCTGCGTACACTGATGTGTGTGTGTGAATGGGTGTGAGTGCTTTGAGTGCCTTGAAGGTGGAAAAGCGCTATATAAAAATGTGACTATTTACCATATGCAGCTTTCTGGAGGTGGCACATTACCTGCATGATCCCATAGAAATAGAAAGCTAAAACCATACTTTCATTCTCCACAAAGATAGATACGTTTCATGCCAAAGGAACAACATTTCCATGGAAACAAGCAGGCCAAATAAGAGTCAGGTTTGTGGAGATGCAAGCCCACTCACAATAAGGACACATGCTTCCTAAGTTTTTCAGTGCAATAAAAACATCCATACTGAAAAAAACATGCTTATATTAAAAAAAAAAAATGTTACATACTAGGGTTTTAAATTTGTGATTCAAATATTCACATCTAATTGGGTGCTTCTTTTTCATTTTTGTTGGGCTGATGGTGCTTGTTTTGGACTTAGACTTGATTGCTTGTTTCTCTCTCAAAATCTGGCAATCCTGCAGAGAGGCTATAGCTAACACTCCGCCGCTGAATATTTGTGATTAGCATTTGTCCTCTGTATTCACCACATTAGCATGATTAGCACAACACAAACTAATGTAGCTAGCAAAGAGGCTTCAGCTTAGCCTTTGTCCCTGAATATGTGTGGACGGTTGAGTCACCCGTGACCAAGGCTTGTGCCACCACACTCCAAACCTGACACAGAGTAAAAATAAGGCTATTCTAGTGCTAGCTGCATAAACATATTGAATAATAGGAATGAATCATTATTATTGTTAGCTTTGTCATCTGCATTTGTGACTGTGAGTAACCAGGTCCAATCGCTGCATTAATTTGAATGTTATTGTACAGATAGAGCAGAGGACATCTTACAAACACATGCTCCACTCTAGCATTTTCACAGCTCCGTAAAACAGGAGCAGGATTCATCTTCACATTTGGGTTTGACAGAGACAGATAATAAAATCTGTGTCAGTGCATGAAATCATTACTGGTGATTCACAGCTGTGTTATGCAATGTCAAACCTGTGATGAGGAAAGCAAAGGTGGGTAGTGACATCAAATAATTAATGGTTCCCTCTATAACTTTTCAGACTCCAATACATATATGGAGATGACATTAATATAATCAAATTAAAACTGTTTTCTAAACTGCACCAGAAAATATACAGGGTCAAGTTTAATTTGATTTCATAAACATTCTCCATTGGGATAGATTAGTTTTATGCCATAATTATACTCAAAGGAACAACATTTCCATGGAAACCTAACTAGCCTAACTCTAATCCAAGCCAGAGCAATAAAAGAACAGAACAAAAAGACATGTTTTTAGTTTAGTCTATTTTTTTTTTCCACATGGTTGGGCTTTAAATTAAGTTTTCTCCCAGTACTGGTTATCAAATGTAACAAACAAAATATAACTATTTGTGTACGTGGACTAATGTGCGCTACCAGTCAAAAGTTATAGTTTTATTCTTTATTTCCATCATTATTTACATTGTAGATTCTCACTGAAGGCATCAAAACTATGAATGACACATGTGGAATGTAGTAAACAAACAATAAACTCAAGATGCATCTTGGACAATTTGGTTGTTTCTACATGAAAGCTTCTATGCTATGCTAAAACTAAACTAAAAACTGAAAAAAAAAAAAAATGTTTTGCCTGTAGTTTCTCATCTTTCCAAAACTCATGGACAGACCCTTGCCATCCATATGAAAGTATAGCATCAAATTCTTCTGTTATCAATGCAGTTTAGCAGCCACCATATCGATTAAACAGTGTCATAGAGTGATGTTAGCTGAAACATTTCAATATACTGTCAAATGACAAGAAACCAGTTACCCTTAATGCCCCAAAAATCAGACTAAAGCTGCTCTTTACAGCTGTGATGGTTGACAGCTGACAGCTCCACTGCTCTGATCCCCAGTCCACATCTGTCACACGCTTTGGCTCAGATTTCTGATTGTCTGTGGTGATGAAGTCCTCACATGTTTGACATTCAAGTACAGGAGGAGGTAGAGAGAGAGGAGACTGAGGAGGACAGAGAGGAGAGGAAGAAAGGAGGAGGTGTAAGGAGAGAAAGTAGGGAGAGAGAGGAGACAGGAGGAAGAGAAGGAAGGAGAGGAGGAGGGTGGAGAGAGGTGAGAGTAAAAGTAGGAGGGGGGAAGAGGAGATAGAGCAGAGGAGGAGGAGGAGGGAAGAGAGAGGGGAGACAGGAGAGGACGTGTAAGGAAAGAAAGGAGGGAGATGGGGAGAGAGAGGTGTTAGAGGAGGAGGAGAAAGAGGGAGAGGGGGAGGGAGGAGGAGAGAGGAGGAGGCAGAAGAGGAGGAAGATGAGAAGAAGCAAAGTGGGCAGAAAGAGGAGAGAAAATAGGAGGAGGGAGACAGAAGAGGAAGTGTGATTGATGGGAGGAGAGAGAAGAAAGAGGGAGAGGTGGGAGAAGAAGAGGAAGAGGAGAGAGGGAGGAGATAGACTGCAGAAGAGGGGATGTGTTTAGACAGAGAAAAGAGAGAAGCAAGAGGATGTGGGCAAGAGAGAGGAGAAGGAGAGAGAAGGAGGAGGACAGAGATGAGAGAGGAATGGTGATTAATGTGGGAAAGAGGAGGAGGAGGGAGAGAGGAAGAGGAGGAAGAGACAGAGTGATTGATGGAGTTTGGACAGTGTGCTTTGGCCCGGTGAAGAGCGAGGAGCGAGTTGTCCTGTTTTGTTTTTTTTTTCTGTCTCTCTCTTTTGGGGAAAATGATTGACAGGTGCCGGTAACCAGGGCGGCGGGCTCAGATCTGCACCTGTCAGTTTCACAAAGCCTCCTGCCACTCACTGTTGGAGGAGGAGGACCAGGACGACTCTATCACACAGTCAAAAAGAATCACACTTAAAGAGGGGTATTTTACTTCTGTAGGGTATTTCCTTTTTGAATGTTTCCTTTTTGAAAATGCTATATTCACTGTTTTATAAGTTTTTGTTTCATTTTTGACTCTCTGAGTCCCCCCTTCAGAGCACTATCACAACATAATCAGTGTGCATACCGCTAATGAAACTACTGCACATCACATCAGGTTTGTCAAGTTACAGTGTACAGTTTTGTACCATTTTTTTGTATTTATGTAGAATTGTCATGTGGGAGCATGGATGACGGCTTGTGGGCTAAGCATTGTGCAGGATTGTACTGCTAACTATAAGGAGGGTTTGAATAGGGCCCGGGAGAGATTGCTAGGTTACTCAAACACACATGGATGACATAAAACTTCTTCAGGCATGTTTTTGATGAGGGTTATTATATATTCATAACTCCATCCTCAGGCCTAAATCAAAACAAAGAAAACAATAATGTTAGCCAGTATGCTAATAGGTGTGAGAGCACACATTAGGAGCCTGGACGATCATGCAAAACATGACCCAGGCACAGTTCTGACTTAGTGTAGCTCAATAGACCTAGCCAACAAACAGAAACTGTAAACAAGTAGGTGTGTTAGTTTCAGTGTAGTTAGCTCCTCCCTTCAGATAGATATAAATAAGGCAGTGTTCACCAGTAATCTGACCAGAACTGAAGAAGCTGCTG
>KN471626.1:27653-38682 GCA_000787095.1 Periophthalmodon schlosseri
TCTGACATACAGTGGAACATTCAAAGCAGTAACATCTCCATGGAGACAAAGTAGGTGGAGGACCGTCTATCGAAAAAGTTACCTAGTGCATCTTTTTCAGGTTGACTTTACATAGGCCCTGGCAAGATGTATCAGTGTATTTTTATAAAACATTTTTTGTGTTTTTTTGTTTTTTTTTCTCTTTCTTCAAACATCTGTCCACAATATATATGGTGTTTTCATTGGTTTGACATCATTTGTAAAGTATTTTAGAAATCATTCTTAGTTTTGGACTGCTCAGATATGAAAATGTGCAATTTGTCTGTCCACATGTCTTTTACATTCATGGGTTTTATATGCTCTTTAGAGGTGCCATTTTGATGACTTTTGGCATAAGCTAAGTCATTTACCTCATTACTCTCCTTAACATGTGAGTTTTTTGGTCCATGTGAGTTCAGAAGTATTGATTTAAATTGTCTTTGTGCTGTTTGAAAGCGCTTCTTAGAAGAATGCATATAATGAAGTTGCTCCTATAGACGTCAGGAGTCAAACAGCTCAGTGAAATTCTCATTTTTGTTGTAATTCCTGAAAACTCATTTTGCTTTGTCCGCTCTGGGTGAGTCTGCTGCCCGCCCGCTCCCAGCCGTGTTAAGTAAGAATAGAAAGGCCTTCGGGGCATCAGGCTTCATTTTCAAACTCTAATTTCCCAATGCGACGCGACACGGATGAAAAAAAAATCTATTACTGTGTCTGTGATTAGTGCACATACACACGGGGATCCAGGAGGGGGGGCTCTTCTGTCCATGTCGTTTCTTCTCTTAGACTTATTTTGAGCTGGTTAAGAACATTAAAATGACGTTTGGCACAATTGCTGGGTTTCAGATGACATCACAACACAGAAATAGGCCAATATCATTAAAGTGCCTATGACAGGTTGGATTACTCATTTTACTAAAACACAGTCAAGACAATTATATTTAAGATTTGACAAAAAATATATTTTAAATTGTCCCAGCTTGGCAATTTTTTTAGTTTCAAATTTTACTTCCTGGTTGGAAATAATGACATCACAGTAGGGAATTTGATAACTGTGACCTAGCAACCGTTCTGTACACTGGTACAAAACTAATGCACACAGAAATTATGATTTGACCTGTACAAATGTAAGAAAACACATGTATTTTGTTGAAATCATGTTTAAAGTATGACAAAAATGTGTTTGTTGAGTGTAAATTGTGCCAAACTTTTGGATAGAATTCTGTGATGTCATCAGTGTAGAACGATATAAAATAGAACTCTTCACTTCCTGTAATTTTCAACACATTTTTCAACTTTTCTTTGCAAACTGCTTCTTGATTGGTGTAAAACTATCATTTATATTTACAACAAGTATTAGCCCAACAAATTAAGTAACAATTAGAGAATCATCAAAACCTGCCATATGCAGTTTAAATACAGATGCTAAAATGAATATTGTTTAAATGCAGATTTCTGTTAATACCGTGAATTTACCTATTGTTAGTACTCATGGCAAAGTACAATGTTATAAATAATGTCTGAGGCTCGTTAGTCTTTAGTCTGAGCTTTGTTTTAACACAATCTGACCAAAAAGAACTGGTTTAGCTGGAACTATAACAGATGAGCCGATTTGTGCTGTTAAACAAGTCTCTCTCAAACAACATCACAGTCCCAAGCTAGCTAGCATTGGCCAACAGTTAGCCTCCACCTTTTTTGTTGAAAATCAAACTCCTAAACAGGACCATGAACACTCATCACAGGCTCCTGAAAATGTGTTGTTCCAATCCATTTAGCATTTTTTTCTTGAGTTTTCAGACTCATCTTAAAACTGTTAACACAGTATATGCTAACGCATGCATTGTATGGTAACTGCTGAACATTCCACCATAGAGATACATGTAGAACCTTTTCTCTTCAATTTGATTTTAGGGTTAAAAAGTCTCCAAAAATAGTAGTGATCGTTTCCACTCTGGTTTAATTACAGTTTAAATAGTGTCCAAACGTTTGCATAAATGAGTGAGAGGGTAATCTGTGCCCAAAGGCCTGTCACTCACATCTGAATCCTGATCGTCTCAAATAAACTCATTTAATCAGACCACAAACTACTTTCAGCAGAGTTCAGTCTGTATCAGCTCAGAGAAACATGCACTCAATCTGTCTGCACACATCTCCTCTTTCTCTCTCTCTCTCTCTCTCTCTCTCTCTCACTGTCTCTCCCACTTTTCTTTCCCTCATTTCTCCTCTCCCTCTTACCCCCATTTTGCTCTTTTCTTTTCCTCTTTCTTTTGTTCTTCCTCTCTTTTTCATATTGTTTCTCTCCCTTCCACTTTTCTTTCCCTCCCTCTTGCCGCCTGTCTGCCTCTTCCCTCTCTCTCTTGCTCTGTCTCCCTCATCCTCCTTTCCTTCCTTTTTTCTTCTCTCTCACCGTACCCCCTCTCTATTCTCTATGTTCTTCTCCCCCATTTCCTTCTCTTCTTGTTCTCCTTCTCATTTCATTCTACATCCTTTTCATCCTCATCCCCCTCTTTTCTGCCCCCCTCATATCTCCTTGTCTCTCTCCCCCACTTCTCTCTCCCCTCTCCTCTTTTTCTCTCCCGATCTATTCTTCTCTCCCTCCTCCTCTCCCCCTTTCCCTCTCTCCTCCCTCTGTCTCTCTGATCTCTCCTTATCTCTCTCTTCCTTTCTCTCTCCCCTTCTCCCTCCTCCTCCTTTTTTTCTCTCCCAGCTTTTCCTCTGTCTCTCTGCCTTCTCTCTCCCCCTCTCTCCTCTCCACTCCTCCCGGACCCTCTCTCATCTCCCCTTATCTCTCTCCCCCTCTTTTCCTCTCTCTCTCTCTGTATCTCTTTCTCCCATCTCCCCTTATCTATCTCTTGCTCTGTTCTCCTTCTCTCTCTCCCTCTCTCCTGTCCAGCTCTGACCCCTATTACTCAGTATTAATAGCTCAGTTAAAAGTCTTGTGTTGAAATCTGAGCGTTCAGAGCCTCAAGCCTCTCTCATTAAGTGTGTGTGTGTGTATATCCATCTGTGTGTGTGTATATATATGTGTGTGTATATATGTGTGTATATATTTATATGTGCGTGTATGCGTGTGTGGTTTGGGTCAGGGTGCGCCTCGCGGGTCAAACCTACACTGAAATTTGAACATTATTTTCCTGACGATTCTAGCACAGGTGCAGTGGCTATTAGCTGTTTTCATTTCCCATATTAGAGTCAGGGTCATGCAAGGTTACAACAACATCAAATCAGATACATTATGAGCTGTGTGTGAAATTTAAAGACACAGTATGGAACTTTTTACCTAAAAATCAACGAAATAAAAGCATGTGTTTTTTTCAATTATTGTCTAGTCATGATTACATCTTAAATACTGTCCAAACGTCGGCATGAATCAGTAACAGGCATCATCAACATCTTATTGGAGTGTAATCCATGCTCAAAGGCCTGTCAATCACTTGTATCTCTATCCTCATCATCTGAAATAAACTCATTTAATCTGAGCACAAACCGCCTTAGAAAAACATAGAAAAACATGCATCCCTACTTTGTCGCTTGCATATCCACAAACCTGACTCTTATTCATTACTTCGTTTGGCTGTAATATTCCACAGTATGGCATAAAGTGTGTTTGTCCACTGATCTGATGGTTGACGGTTCAAATCTGGCTCTCAACGTAAACATCATTGGTAGAGCGGTCAGATATACTGACTCACAGGTTGGCGGTGCGATTCCAGCTCCCACAAATGAATCCTGTTGTTTACTGTGTCCTTGGGCAAGACGCTTAACCTACCTCGCCCCCGTGTATGAATGTGTGTGTGAATGGCTGAGTGGGTGAGTGTTTCCTTGATGTAAAGCCCTTTGAGTGACTTGAAGGTGGAGAGGCGCTATATAAAAATGTGACTGTAGGGTTTTAACTTTCTGTTTCCATCTTTCTCATTTAATTTTATTAGTCTAATCATATTGTAAACTTTATGGTACCGTTATGGAATTACCTCTGCGTATGTCATATCTGCTGCCTGTGTCCAACCAGGAAGTAAAAACCACAGCAGCAGAACCCTCAGCCTCCTCTCCCTCTTTTCCTCTTCACCTCCTCCAGTCTACAGACCCCCCACTGATTTGTATTCACAGGTCAGATTTTGATTTAGATTTCCTCTTCCAACGTCCTCCCCTCTTCCCCTCCCTCATCCCTCCATCCCTCCTTATGCATTTGAACCAAGGCCGATCTGTTCAATAAGAGAAAAAGGACCCATTTAAATTCAGTAGCACCGTTTGATGGACAGCTCCCTCAACACGTGCACTCACTCAGCATGGATTACGATATATATACACTGGAAAACCAAATATGTGTTTAAAGATTTGGGCTCTTTCATTTGAGTAGCTTGAAATATGAAAAGATAATGTGTTGTAAAGTGTCTTAAAGAGGACATTAAGAGCTTAACCAGCGTTGTTGTACCTTGTTATACCAGCGTTCCCTTATTATTATCTTATTCAGTTGTTTTTAAAGTGATTCACACATGTTGGAGTAATCCTGTATTGTCCTGCATTTAAAGTTTGAGAAAATTTTTGTTTTCACCTACCCCCTATATCCACCCACTGCTCCAGACTTTAAAATTTAGATTCTGGGTCAAACATGTTGGGTTCAAATATGCCAAAAACATATATAAAATTCACAGCTTTGTTACTTCAGTGACAGCAATCATCAGAAAATCAATGGACTTGTTTCTGTTATTAAGTCATTTCCGATTCATATTGTGGTTTACTATTAACAAAATGTATAAGCAAGATTTAAATAAATACCAAAATACCAGAAGATTTGACCCTAACCCCCCTAACCCTTACCTTGACCCATGTCTTTCAAATTCAAATAATTTGCTAACAAGTAATTTGATAACTAAACATGAACAAAGACTTAATTCATAATGAACGAATAGTTTGTTAAAGCCACAGTATGTAACTTTTTAGCTAAAAATAGACAAATATAAGTTTTTGTTTTTTGTTTTTTTTTATTTAATTTTTTTATTACACTGAAAAAAACATGTGTCCTTGCACAAACCTGACTCTTATTTGGCCTCCACCTGCATGTTTCCTTTAGTTAAAATATTCCACCGTATGGCATAAAACAAAATTGATTTTTTTTTAGCTTTCTGCCATGTTATAACGTTGTTCCCTCTCCAAAACATGCCTGAAGAGATTTTAGATGTGATCCATGCATGTTTAACTATTTTAGTGATTTCTCCTGGACTCTATCTGAACCCTCCTTACAGTTAGCTGTAAGACTCGGCATAAGGCTCCACCCACAAACCTACATCACCCATGCTCCAACACAACAACTGTCCGTGAATATACAAAAACATGATACAACACCATACACTATAACTTCACAAACCCGATGCAATGTGCTGTAGTTTCATTAGCAGAATGCACACTGATTATGTAACATAGTAATCTAAATATATGTGTTAGCAGTTAAAACCCTGTAGAAGTAAAATTCCCTTTCTTTAACTGCTCCCAACTCTATCAAACTCATTTCATCTCCAGGGCTGTTCTTACATGTTCAAAGTAGTTTTAAAAGAAACATATTTGCTTGTGCATTCTGAATCGTGACCTATGACCTGCATTTCCATAGAAGTCTGTGCATGTCGTGCTTTTAAAATGAATGCATTTTGCTTCGGGCTGTGTCTCCTTCATGCCTTTCACTCCAAATCTAAATCTCTTAAATTACTGGAAAACCTTGACCACCTCGAGCTCAGAAATATTCAACAAACCAGGATAAAGTTTGTAGGAGACCTGTCAATCAAAGTCTCCGGTGCAGAGAGGAGCTGTGTGCCGTGGACAAGCCCGGCACTGGAACCAGATATTTGAATTTTAATTACGTTTGTTTGCTGTTTTTTTTTTTTTCTAAAAAAGTTTTGGGAGAGTTTCTCGTGTTGCTCGGATGTTGCATCATTTCATATTTAATCTTGATAGTGGGATTGTGTTTTGCTTATCGTCTAAGTACGATTATGTCTGTGGCAACTTCCCAAAAGGTCAGGCACAGACAAGGATTTACCAGAAAGAAAACATACTAAATTGCTTTCATTCTCTGGTTTTATTTTGATCCTATTTAAAGATGCACTATGTCACTTTTCTGCTTGTCTCCATGGAGATGTTATTGCTGTACCTGGTGTAACAAACTTATATCTTATAGCATGTATTGAATTACACATATTTTCATTACTCAGAAATATTCTTACTGTGATTGGGGTCATCTCTTCACAGATCTGGATTTGTTCTTAAAGGTGCACTATGTAACCTTTCAGCTTGTCTCCATGGAGATGTTTTTGCTGTGCCTGAAATGTTCCACAAAATGGCAATAAATATCTATCTATCTGTCGTAACGTCTGGGGGATCAAAGATACAGACTCGGGGTAAACGTTTAACAGAGTTTATTACATACAAGTGAATGTGAATGTTGGTTGACGATCTGGCGGCGTGTGTAGGATCCTCAGTCCCTTTGTACTCCAGAGGTGAAGCTTGATTGCTGATCAGCTGCAGGTGTGTAATGGGTGGTGCCAGAATCTCCACCCAGCTCCAGGCAAGGACACAGAAGGGAGGGGGAAAGACAGCACAGAAACATAGGGACAGACTGGGATCTTGACAGTACCCCCGCCAAGGGACACCTCCTGGTGGACCCCCAGGCTTGTCGGGATGGGCCAAATGAAAGTCTGACCAGATCAGGGTCCAGAATACGAGCCCTGGGCACCCAAGTACGCTCCTCGGGACCATACCCCTCCCAGTCCACCAGATACTGCAACGCCCTGCCCCCTCCGGCAAACGTCAATGAGCCGCCGGGCTGTGAAAGTCAGGTGACCATCCACAACCCAGGTGGGAGGAGGGGGTTCGGCTGGAGGGCACAGGTCACTGGAGAGAGCAGGTTTGAGACACATGAAAGGTGGGGTGAAGGCGGAGGGAAGGATGTAATTGAAGGCACACAGCAGATGGGCTGATGACCTTAGTGATCTTGAAGGGTCCAAAAAGCGAGGTGAAAGCTTCCGGGAATCAGTCTTGAGCGGAATGTTTTTCGAAGATAGTCAAACAGACTGACCTGACTGATATTGAGGAGCGGTGCTTATCCGCTGCTGCTTTCATCCTGGCCTCAGATTGGAGAAGGGCTGCCCTGGTTTTTCTCCAGATCTTTTGGCAGTGTTGGAGGTGGCGCTGGACAGAGGGCACCGCCAGGTCCTTCTCCTCAGATGGGAAGAGTGGAGGCTGGTAACCTATGGAGGCTTGAAAAGGGGACAGACCGGTAGCGGAACTCACCAAAGAGTTGTGGGAATATTCAATCCAGGGACGGAAGGTACTCCAGGTAGAGGGATTGGAGGACACAACACAGTGCGGTCTCCAGATCTTGGTTTGCCCATTCAGTTTGTCCATTTGTCTGGGGATGAAAGCCAGAAGTAAGACTTACAGTTACTTACTTACTTACAGTTGCACCCAACCCTTCACAGAAGGAACGCCAAACTTGTGAAGTGAATTGTGTTCCTCGGTTGGAAACTATGTCCAAGGGGATCCCAAGAAGTCTAAACACATTGTGAGTTATATAATCAGCAGTCTCCTTGGTGGTCGGAAGTTTCGGTTCGCTTTGGAGAACCACTGCGGTCATGAAGTCCACTGCGATGTGTGACCAAGGGCGTTTCGGTACAGGCAACGGTTGGAGCAGACTAGAGGGCAGCGAGTGGTAGGCTTTGTACCTGGCACAAACCTGGTAGGCTAAAACATAGGCTCTGGTGTCCTTGTCAACAACCAGAAGTAGCATTTTAGCAAGGAGAGTGTTCGGTTGACCCCAGGATGGCAGGCGAATCCGGAGCAACGGACCCATTCCAGTGCCTTAGAGCGGGCAGCATCTGGAACAAAAAGGGACCCGGGGGGCCATTACCTGGGTCAGGCTGAGCCTAGAACCTCCCGGACCAGATTTTCAATTTCCCATCTTACAGCAGCGACCACACATGTAGGCGGTATGATGGGTTCTGGAGGAGTAGGAGTGTCTTCCTGGGAGAACTGGCATGAGAGCACATCTGGATTAACATTGCGGGACCCTGGACGATAAGTAAGGATAAAGGTAAACCTACTAAAAAAAAGCAACCAGCAGGCTTGCCGTGAGTTCAGACGCTTAGCGGACTGTATATACACCAAATTTTTATGGTCTGTCCAAACCAGAAAAGGATGCACAGCCCCCTCCAACCAGTGGCGCCATTCCTCCAGGGCAAGCTTCATCGCTAACAATTTTCGGTCCCCCACATCATAATTATTCTCGGCTGGTGTAAGACGGCGTGAGAAAAAGGCACAAGGGTACAAACAATTGTGTGGGTCAAACCTTTGAGAGAATACTGCCCCAGCTCCCGTCTCTGAAGCATCCACCTCCACAACAAACTGGCGAGAGGGATCGGGCTGACACAGGACTGGAGCAGACGTAAACAGGTCATTCAGCTTGGTGAATGCAGACTGGGCTTCTGGGGTCCAACAGAACTGTTTAGAGGTAAGTTTAGTCAGGGGTGCAACAACACGACTAAAGTCTGATGAACCATTGGTAAAAGTCTGCGAACCCAATAAACCTCTGTAACTGTTTTCTGCTGCTGGGCGTCAGCCACTCAGTCACCGCCTTTACTTTCTCCGGATCAGCCTTCACCTGTCCACTCCCTACGATAAAGCCCAAAAAAACTGACTTTGTTAGAGTGGAACTCGCATTTCTCCGCCTTCACATAGAGCTTGTTCTCGAGGAGTCTCTGAAGGACCTGGCGCACATGTTGCTGGTGTTCCAGCATCCAGATACACAAAGACAAAACGATTAAGAAAATCCCATAGCACATCATTAATAAGAGCTTGGAAAATGGCCGGAGCATTGGTTAAACCAAAAGGCATGACAAGGTATTCGAAGTGACCCAGTGGACTTTTAAAGGCTGTTTTCCACTCATCCCCTTCCCTTATGCACACCAAATGATAGGCATTTCTGAGATCCAGTTTTGTAAAGATGGTGGCCCTGTGGACTGGTGTGAAAGCTGAGTCAATGAGTGGCAATGGATACTTATTTTTAACGGTTATATTATTGAGGCCCCTAAAGTCAATGCATGGTCTTAAGGTTTTGTCCTTCTTGGCAACAAAGAAAAACCCAGCTCCTAAAGGTGAAGAGGATGGATGGATGATACCAGCGGCAAGAGAGTCTCGAATATATTTCTCCATGGTCTCCTGTTCGGGTTTGGAGAGGTTGTAGAGACGGCTGGAAGGCAAGGGAGCACTGGGCAGGATGTCGATAGCGCAATCATAAGGTCTGTGGGGAGGAAGACACCCGACTTTTACTAAAGATGTTCTCCAGGTCATGATACACGCTAGGCACCGAGGAGAGGTCAGACTTGTCTGGGGGACGTCTACAGTGTGAGTTGGCTCCCCATGCTGGAGACAGAGCAGACTGTAGGCAGTTGGCATGGTAAAAGGAGCTCCATTTGGCCACCTTCCCACTAGCCCAGTCAATAATGGGATTATGTGTAACTAGCCAGGGATGGCCCAGAATTAGTGGTGCTGTGGGAGCAGAGATGACATAAAATCGTTTGTTTCATGGTGATTACCCGACAAAACTAAGGAAACGGGTTCTGTGACATGTGTTACCCTGGCGAGTAGCGTCCCATTCAGGGTTAGGGCTGTAAGTGGTTTTTCCAGTGGCTCCAACCCTACCCCAGACTGCTTGACCACCTGCTGGTCTAAGAAGTCCTCCTCCACACCAGAGTCAATGAGAACCAGAACGGGTAATGTCACTGTTTTAAAGCACAGAGTGGCGTCAATCTGTAGTCTGTTGTGCTTCTTATCTGGGACAGATTTCTGGCCCACCAGTACTCCCAGTCCTACTGATGAGCGCTCCCCTTTTGGCCGAACTGGACAAGTTGTGAGGAAATGTCCCTGCCTCCCACAGTACAGGCACTCACCCGCCTGGTAGCGTCGCCAACACTCCTCTGCATAGGCTCCTCTGATGGGGGCGGCGTAGGAGGCAGGTTGGATTGCTGTGGGAGGACAGGGCGACTCACAATACGGGGCGGCAAACAGCAACTCTCTTTCTCTTTGATGATTTTGCAGACGGTTGTCAATGCAGTTCGCTAGAGAAATCAGAGATTTAAGGTCAGCTGTCGGTCCAATCCACATCCGCAGCCAGTGTCCAAAATTCAATGGTGTAGTTTGCCTCAGATCTAGTACCCTGAACGAGACTTAACAGTCGGAGAGAGGCGTCAGCTTGGTAATGTGGGTGGTCAAAGACTAGTTTAAATTCTCCCACAAACTCATCATAAGTTACTTGGTCAAAAGCGGTGTTAGAAAACGTTGCCTCAGCCCACTGGAATGCTCTTCCTCTCAATAATCCACACATGTAACGTATCTTAGTAGAGTCTGATGTAAACCAGGCTGGACGTTGTTGGAACATAGAGGAGCATTGAAAAAGAAAACCACAGCAGTGGCTAAGCTGACCTGAGTATGGGTCTGGATCCGTGCATCTCGACTCCAGGGAGCTCGCCGAAGCGGTAGTTCCGGAAGCAAAGGCTGTTGCAGCAGGGGCCGGAGACTGGAGAGTGAGCGAAGCGGAAACCTGGTTGGTGGAGAGTGAGGAAGCGGAAACCTGGTTGGTGAGGTGAGTGACTTGTTGGGTCAAGGCTTGGTTGCATTCAGGCAGAGTCCGAATACTCTGTTCATGTTGTCCAATCATAATTCCGTGTTGCGAAAATGCCCAGCGTAGGGTTTGGTCTGTCCCCGAGTCCACTTGATCCATGTTGGCCAGATCGTTCTGTCATAACGACTGGGGGATCAAAGATACAGACTTGGGGTAAAAGTTTAACAGAGTTTATTACAAACAAGTGAATGTGAATGTTGGTTGACGGAGCAGGTAGTAGGGAGCTGGGTTGAAGGCTAATGTATTTGAACCGATCGTAGGAAGCTGGGTCGGAGGCGGAGGTGTTCGTACTGGTCGTGGAGAGCTGGGTCGGAGGCGGAGGGGCAAGGGGGGTCCAAGAAACGGGATCAC
>KN471626.1:38748-53729 GCA_000787095.1 Periophthalmodon schlosseri
GAGGATACACTGACGATCTGGCGGCGTGTGTAGGATCCTTAGTCCCTTTGTACTCCAGAGGTGCAGGCTTGATTGCTGATCAGCTGCAGGTGTGTAATGGGTGGTGCCAGAGTCTTCACCCAGCTCCAGGCAAGGACACAGAAGGGAGGGGGAAAGACAGCACAGAAACACAGGGACAGACTGGAATCTTGACACTTTCATTTATTCAATTGCAGGCTTTTATTACTAAAAGACTGAAGCATCAGCTGTCTGTTTCCATGGAGAATACATGTTTAATTTCATACTGTGGAACCTTCCAAGCTTGGGTTAACATCTCCATGGAGACAAGATGGATTCAGAGCCTCATCCAGAAAAGTTACATATAGAATCTTTAAGACAATTAATCATTTTTTTCTTGTGAAAATAAGAAGGGAAGGTTACTTGGCAACCACACTTTAAAGCTCCAACCTATTTTTTCCATGTATTTGAGTAAAACGTGTCTTGCTCCAGTACAGATATATTGTATGAGCAGCTCTTGAGGTCAAAATAAGTCTGCTCTGTGCTGTCTGCAACTAATTATAAAACATTTTATTGTCCATTAATCAGAAAGTGCATGTTGGCATGCTAGTTGTTGTTAGCATTACCACCATGGCAAAGTGCTAAATTGGTCTCTGAGAGTAGTGAAAAGTGCTTGTAAACACATCGTGGTGAATAATTAGGATTCTCAGAATGCATAAGGTAAGTGAGGAATAACTTTGGACCACTGCAAACTGTTTAAAATGAACTAGTTCTGTTTTTCACGTTTTTAAGACAGTAAAAGTTGGGTACAGAGCTTTAAATGACCAGCTGATGATCTCATTGTATGCTGTTGGTGGTTTAATGTGTGTAGAGTTGGTCTGGGTGATATACGGCTATGAATTGAATCTTTTTTTCTAGTTTTTATTTATTTTCTTATCCCTAAGAACGTAAAACGCCTTAAATCTTTGACACCAAACTTGCTGAAAGTCCATATATATCTGTCTGGTCCAGTTTTTGTAATGTGAAATACCGGTGGTTGTTGCCAATCTTCCTCAGGCCTGGTGCTCTGGTCTAATCTGCAGCCTGTTAATTTGGCTGCACTTCAGTGTGCGGTCCCCGGGGGGCGCTCTTCACACCCGCTCATTCACACATACAATATGCTCCTCTTGGCTCTGCGCCTCCACAACTCAACCTTTAGACAAATGCTAATGATACTCGCACAGGAAAGGAGTTTCATTCATTAAATACTATTGGATTTATTTTAAAATATAAGATGAATTTGGTCAATCAAATGTATTTCAGTTGCAGATTTAGGTTGTTAAATTCTTGTGTCTTTGTGAAAGGTTTGGAGGTGCTCTTAATGACATCACAGCAGACCAGACTTACAAATCTGGTCTGCCTCCTAGTCTTATCCAGGTCTAAACCAGGTCTAAACCAGGTTTTAACCCAGTCTAAACCAGGTCTAAAACAGGTCTTCACCCAGTCTAAAACAGGTCTTAACCAGGTCTAAAACAGATCTAAACTAGATCTAAACCAGGTCTAAACCAGGTCTTAACCCGGTATAATCCAGGTCTAAACCAGGAAACCAGGTCTACTTTCTCTGTTCTTTACATATGCCACTTGTTCATCTTAGACATGTCCAAATCAGGTCTAAACAGCCTCTCTCTCTCCCTCTCTCTCTCTTTATCTATCTATCTATAGTATCTATATACCATTTATCTATACAATATCCCTGGTCCAGTCTTAGACAGGTCTAAACCAGGACTTAATCAGTTCTAAACCCAGTTTCATACAGTATTGTCTTCCTGTGTGCCGCTGCCCTCTTTGACATTTTCATTTAAGAACTATTTTAATAAAATTTTGTTGTTGTTTGTACAGTCCACAGAATGGCACCAATGATCAATCATATTAATAGTCGACTAGTTTTAAACCAGATTTAAACCAAGATTAACCCAGGACTAAACCAGATCTAAACCAAGGCTAACCCAGGACTAAACCAGATCTAAACCTAGACTAACCCAGGTCTGAACCAGATCTAAACCAGATTTAACCCAGGTCTTACCGTGATCTGAACCAGGTCTAACCCAGGTCTAACTCAGGTCTCACCCAGGTCTCACCCCGGTCTCTCTGTCCGGGCTCAGACAGCAGGTGCAGGGCCATATGGAAGCTGTGGAAGGTCCTTCCTCTGTGGCCTCATTAAAAACACATTTTCTCTTTTTCTCAGACTCTGTTTTTCTCCCCATCTTCCCTTCTCCTCTCGTCTTCTCTCAGGACTCATGGATTATTCAAATATCAGGTATTGCTGATGACCAAAACAAGGTCCAGAATGCATCTGTACTTCTGAAGCCACAGCAGAATTTGACCTTCTTTTCACTCTCTCCTACTTTCTGTTTGAATGCAGAAAAGTTTGGGACCAGACCGTAAAACATGACAAACACCTGCCCTTATTTGGGATGGTCCAATCACAGCTGTTTATTTGTGTCACATGTCTCTCCTCTTCTCTCACACATCTCTGTATATTCTCGTATCATTCACAAAATCTAGGGGTGTTTCTCAAAGCCTAGGTACCTTGCCCTGCCTTAGTCTATTCTGGGTGTGGCAAGGCATCCACGTCATCCAAGTCTGTTCCAATATTCAAAAAGAAAGTTTGCTGGCATAGCGCTGTCTTTGGGCGGCATTATTGGGGGATGACTATGGGGATGGCCTTTTTACTCATAAGCCGCCATGTTTGTTTTGACACAGATAGACCACGTGTTTCTCTGATTGGTTAATCCTCCTGCCAATCACATCCATCTGAAATCATATAGATAGGATATAGTTCCGGACCCACATGTCTTTGTAAAGTTTTGTCAAAGTGTGTGGGACTGGCTGGACAGGAAAGTGTAGAATTAGTCCCTGAATGGTCCTGGTTTAGTTCATCTTTAGTTCTCGTTCAGACCTTCAGACCCTGTTTGATCCTGGTTTAGTTCTCTGTTAGTCCCTTTGTAGAACTTCATTAAACTTGAGTGTAATACTTAATTTAGTCCTTGATTAGTTTTAACTATCAAGAATGAATTCATTTTACTCAAACAGTTGCTTGTACAAAGGTAACATTTCGAGGTCTTACTTAAACTCAAAAGATCTAATTGTGTGTTTTAAAATGTTAATTTGGCCGTTGACAAAAATGAATCTCAAACTTTGTGAGAAAAACACTGGTTTAGTTCAGAAACAGAAAATAGTGAAACTTCTGCAGACAGGAGCAGAGAGAGAAAGAGAGAGAAAGAGTGAGTGAGGAAAGAGATGGAGAGAGAAGAGAGGGGGGGTGAAGAGAGGGAGAGGGGCAGATGTGGTGGACTCATGTTTGGAGACTGTCTGAGGAAATATGATGGGCCAAAAACACTGCAGCCAAAAACAGAAGAGGAAATAATGAGGAGAGGATCTGAGGCCAGGGAGAAACAGAGGAGGGAGAGAAAAAAAGAGAAGACAGAGAGGAAAGAGAAAGAGAGAGGAGAGAGAGGAAGAGAGGAGAGAGAGGAGAGCATCTGATGCCAAGAAGAAACAGATGAGAAAAAAAAGAGAAAAAAAGAATTATAGGGGAGAGTGAGTGAGGCAAAGGAGGGATGATTTAGTTAGGTAGAGGCAATATGCCAAAAAAATTATATCACAAAGTGGCTTTAGACTTATACTTAAGAGATAATTACAACTATCTCCATCAGCTGAGAGTTGACACTTCACTTTGATTGGTTAAATACAGCTGTCACTCACTCAGACCATGACAGAGGCTGACCAATAGAAGAAGTGGGCAGGGAAAGGTGATAAAGCAATTTCACCAAAATGACTGTGTTTCAGATGACATCACAACATTTTATCAGCCAATAATACTTAATACAGATGGGGCAGCTAAAATGAATATTGTTAAAATGCAGATTTCTGTTATGTAATACGGTGAGTTCTTGGGTCTAGTCACTGACATAAATGATCAAATTCAATATTTGTGAAATTACCTTTTGGATATTTCATGGCAAAGTAGAATGTAATCAATAGGGCAGTATGTCTCTGTCCCCATCTCGGAGTATGACATCATCACAAACTAGCATCTGAAAACCATCAATAGCAAATGGGCACAGGTAGAAGATCGCAATTAGATTTTTATCACCAGATCATGCAGTCCCAGTTTGGTATTGTTTTATGTTTTGTTTTTATGTTCTACTGATGAATTTAGATGTGTTTTTTGTAAAGTTTTGTTTTAAGAGACTGGTGTCAAAGATGTCTTCTCCGTCCTCTCATCTCTTTTCATACTTTGCTCCTTCATCAGAGTTTTGTTTTTTGTTTTTTTTTTACAATAATTGCACATTTTTCTGCTTGTTTCTGGATTTCCTCTGATCTTTCCCTCTGTCTCTCTCGCTCTGTTGTATTGTCAGAGGACACAAAATGAACAATCTATTTCATGTTCTTTTAAAACACCTCAGGTGCTTTTCAGTTTTCTACTTTTCGTTGGCATACTTTATTTGATACTTTTTTTGGTACTTTTGTTGTACCTTAGTTTGCTACTTTTGTTGTTACTTTTGTTGTACTTTTGTTGTACTTTTGTTGGTACTTCTGTTGGTATTTTTGTTGGTACTTCAGTTGGTACTTAAGTTTGTACTTTGCTTAGTAAATTAGTTGGTACTCTTGTTATACTTTTGTTGGTACGTTTGCCTGTATTTTAGTTAGTACTTTGGTACATTTATTGGTACTTATGTTGGTACTTTTGTTTTATACTTTTCCTGGTACTTTTGCTCGTACTTTAGTTCGAACTTCTCTTGATACTTTAGCTAGTACTTTTGTTAGTACTTTGGTTGGTACCTTTATCGTTAGTTGGTATACTTTTTTGGTACTTTTATTATACTTTGTCAATACTTTCATTGGTACTTTTGCTGGTACTTTGTTGGTAATTTTGTTGGTACTTTGGTTGATACTTTAGTTGGTACTTTTGCCAGTACTTCTGTTCATACTTTTGCTGGTACTTTGTTGGTAATGTTATTAGTACTTTCGTTGGTAGTTTTGGTGGTACTTTTGACTGTATTTTAGTTTGTACTTTAGTTGATAATTTTGTTTACTCATCAGTTCCACTCCTCCACTTTGGTGCTTTCTGTTTAACGTCTTTATTATTATTTACATTTTACCACTTAAACTTTCCTTAGTGATTGTTCAGCATTTTCTCCTATTCAAATCAACGTTGCAGAAATCTTCTGAAAAGCAATAACCACGACGACAGTGACTGATGTTTGTAAAAAAAAAAAAAAAAAAAAAAAAAAGCACTTTTCAAAGGATTCAAAATCTAATATACAGAGTGAATTGCTGTGAATATGTTTGTGGGACAATAATTACAGGGAGATATACTTTAAAAAAACAGACCTAAATCAGGGTCTATTACACTTCTATGGGGAATCAATCAACATAACAACATAACATTTTTAGCTCATCATTTTAACTTTTATTGTTTTGAAAAAGCTATACATACATACATACAACGCACAAACAAACAACATATTAGCGTGTTTTAGAAGATTCATTTTTGTTTTTGTCGTTCTGAGTCTTCTCTCCCTTTGCTCTCCATGCTAAGTCACTCCTCCTTCAGAGAACTATCACAACACAATCAGCGTGTATCCCACTAATGAAACTGTTGCACATTGCATCAGGGTTGTGAAATTGTAGTGCATTGTTTTGTATCCTATTTTTGTGTATTTATGGAGAATCGTTGTGTGGGAGCATGGGTGATGTAGGCTTGTGGGCGGAGCATTGGACAGAATTGTATAGCTAACCATAAGGAGGGTTTGAATAGGGCCCAGGAGAGATCACTAGATTAGTCAATCATGCATTGGTGACTTCTTTAGGCATGTTTTGATGAGGAAACAAGTCAGTCAGAAGGTACTCAACCAGAACTAAATCAGAACTAAATCAGGACTAAAGCAGAATTAAAACAGGGTTAAAACAGGACTAAACCAGGACCAAACCAGGACTAGAACAGGACTAAACCAGAACTAAACCAGGACTAAACCAGGACTAAAACAGGGCTAAAACAGGATCAAACCAGGACTAGAACAGGCCTAAAACAGGACTAAACCAGGACTAAAACAGGACTAAATCTAGGATCATACCAGGACTAAACTAGGACTAAACCAGGACCAAACCTCATGTCAGAAATCCTCCAATGAAGAAAGATGGATGGGCTGCTTAAAATGTAATAAAACAGGATCTCGATGAGAAGGCACTAAACCAGGACTAAACCAGGACTAGACCAGGACTAAACCAGAACTACGCCAGGACCAAACCAGGATTAAAGAGGATGAAACCTCACATCAGAAATGCTCTAATGAAGAATGATGGATGTGCTAATTAAAATGTATCCTGAGTAATAAATGAGAAGGCTCTCTGTCTATAGACCAAAAATAACTAAACCAGGACCAAACTGGGCTCATATCAGAACCAGGACAAAACAAGTTCTCAAGATCTCAGTCAGGACCCAACTAGACCCTAACATGTATCATGACCTCAGCTAAACTAAATATATCATAATCCTCATATAAACTGTAAACCCCAGAACCAATTAGAAGCTGAAAAACATGTATCACTGTCAAAGATGTTCCATTTGATGTTAAAGGTGCACTGTTTAACTTTTCTGTTGGAGGATCTTTAACTGAATGTTCTACAGTTTACTTCCACAGGAACCATCAGGCCAAATTATTATTATTATTATTATTATTATTATTATTATTATTATTATTATTATTATTATTATTATTAATTGTTTATTGTTTGTTTCTGTTTGTTAGCTATAGGTCTAGGGAATCATACCTGGACTGTGGGATTACACAGACTTCATTATGTCAATTTATCCAGACAAAATCCAGTGGGGAAGGGTTGCTTTTCCTTTTCAATCATGTCCTGTTTATTTGGAAGTGCTATTTTCTATTCACATTTTTTCATATGATTTTGCCAAAAAACATATCTTACACAGTCAAAAAATCAGCTCACTTCAAACCTAAAATTGTCTAAAATACCAATACCAGATCTATATCTGCATGACTTTTCTTCACAATATTGCTCTGGTCTCGTTCAGATAATTTCTCTTCCTCCCTGTGTAATGACTATGTATATGACCATAATGATTGAATACTTATGGTACAGTGACGAGAATATTCCTTCATGATTGAGTACTTTTGGTGCTGTTTGACTGATGGGGAGGACAGGACTCGTTAGCTGGGTCCTTATCTCCACTCTGCAGACTCAGGCTCACTCAAACCTGATTTAATAAAGCCTGGATCAGCTCAGCATCAGTCATCATCATGATATAAAGGTTAAATAAGCCAGACTCACCTCTGCAGAAGTTACAGGGAGCTCAAGGACAAAGGAACGCAGAGGAGAAGCAACTATGGAGGAGCATGGGGCTTTATGGGGGCAGAGTAGAAAGAACATTAAAAAGGGGATATTATACTTCTATGGGGGTATTAACTGCTAACACATAACATATATCACCATGTTGCCTTTTATTGTTTTGAAAATGCTATATTAGCAGAAAACAACATATTAACATGTTAGTTTCTGTTTTATTTTTAATGCTTAGTCCCCCCTCCCTTTGTTCTTCATGCTCTCCTTTCATAGTGACATCACAAAACAATCAACGTGCATCCCGCTAATGTAACTACTGCACATAGCATCAGGTTTGTGAAGTTGTAGTTTATTGTTCTGTATCCTGTTCTTGTATATTTATGAAAAATGGCCTTGCAGGAGCATGGGTGACTTAGGCTTGTGGGCGGAGCCTTGGAAAGAGTAGTACTGCTAACCGTAAGGAGGATGAATAGCAAGATTACTCAAACATGCAGGGATGGCATTAATCCTCTTAGGGCAGGTTTTTGATTAAGTAAAACAAAAAATCAATTCTCTCTGGACAAAAAGTTATTTGAGTAAAGACGTTTCACTTCTCATCCAAGACACAGTGAGTATGGACCATATCTGGATGACTGAGGGATTACACAGACAACATGGTAGAAAGGTCCAAAAAGTCAGTTATAATATCTACTGAAATCATGGTATTTTCAAAGGACACACACAAATGAGACAAACTAAACCATATCCGAAGGAGTGGTGCAAGAAACACAAATCATTTCATTTTGTCAACAAAGTTTTTGTCACTTGTAGACTTACAATGGGAAAAGTAACCAAAACGTTTACTCAAGTATGAGTACTGTTACACTGTACAATATAGTAAATAGTAAATAGTAGTCAAACTATAGAGTCTGAAAACTATTCTGAGAAACACTATTTATTTAAAAGTAAAGCACCATGCTACCCACCTCTGTATATGTTATGGTATATATTTGAAGTGAGTAGATCTGGCAGAAGTCCATCTCCTCTCTTGCGTTGTGGTCTAAACTGACACTTCTTAATGAGCTGATTAGTAACTTGTTGGTTTAGTGCAGACACATGGCACCTGAGTAAAAACACCATAAATCAGATCAGACGTGAAATGGGTGACTCTGTGACAGCTGCTCCCCTGCTCCGCTCCTGTGCACCGCCGCGGAGGTCCTGTAGCCTACAGTTAGCAAAGATAATTAGCTCCTGCTCCACAGGGGTTAGCATAGCTCCAGCACCAACCTGGAAGTGTCCTCATCCAGGTCTGATTTAAGTCTACTCATTATAATAGACAAACTTATACTGATCTCTCTGAGTGGAGTGTGCACGTCCTCCCTGTGTCACTGTGGCAAAGTGGTTATCTACCAACTGGGCGACAGTGGGTCAGTTGGTAGAGTGTTTCTCCACTGATCTGAAGGTTGGCAGTTCAAATCATGCTCTCAACATAAACATCATTGGTAGGATGGTCAGATCCACTGATGCACAGGTTGGTGGTGAGATTCCAGCTCCCACAGATGATCGCTGTTGTTGCATACACTGCTGTATGTGTGTGTGAATGAATGTAAAGTGCTTTGAGTGCCTTGAAGGTGGAAAAGCGCTATATAAAAATGTGACCATTTACCACCTTGTCTTCTCCTCTCAATAAGGAAGTTGTGGGTTAGATTCCTGATTTCTCTGAGTGGACTGTGCATGTCCTCCTTGTGTTACTGTGGCAGAGTGGTTATCCTGTCTCCTCCTCTCAGTAAGGAGGTTGTGGTTAAATTCCTGAGTGGTTATTCTTACACTTAATAAGTTGCTTTTTGGAAACAGTTAAACTTTGTACAGTTAAACTGCACAGACAGTTCTTCAGCTGAATCGTTCATAATTATCTCTGGTACCATCTGCTGTGGAGCTGAGGCACACCAGAGGGACGTCCTGGTGGAGGAAACAAGCGCCCCACGCCTTCACTCCTCTATGAAACATATGATAAAAGCTATGATGAAAGATGGAGGGCTCAGGGGGAGAGGATAGAGAGAGCGCTTGGTTAGACTTGTCAGTGCAGAGGGACGTCCTGGTGGATGAAACAAGCGCTCTCCCTATAGTTCTCTCTCTGAGCCAAATGATTAAAGATAAAAATGAAAGATGAAGAGGTCTGGAGGGAGGTGGGAGGAGACAGGGGAGAGGAGCGCTTGATTAGCCCAAAGGTTATGGGCTCCAGGTGGATACATTTAACATAGAAAACTTCCTTACTGAAAGGAGGAGACAGGATAACCACTCTGACACAGTAAAACAGGGAAGACATGCAGCCTCCACTCAGAGAGATCAGGAGTCTAACTGACAACCTCTTTGCTGAGAGGAGAAGACAGGATAACCACTCTGCCACAGGATTCAACACATTCATTTGAATCCCAAACATATGCATCTGATTTCGTCCAAATTGCACCTACTCACCTCATTTGCATATTCACAGGTACAGGCTGGTGATGGTCCAATCAGACCACATGTCCCGCCCACTCCTTCCACCCGTTTCACAAATCAAGCAAACATGACGCGAATAATGCAGCGTGCTAGCATATGGGGACATTTGGGGATACAGACACATAAAAACCTGTGTGAATGGGATATTTGAAAGGCATTAAAGTGGTGCCTGCTCCCGATGACGGCCCGGAGGCGTTTGGAACAGACAAAGATGAGACCGAAACCGTGCTTTTCAATGTGACGCTCTATTAGTTCACACTGTACTGATTTTAATGAGAAATGCATTAGTTTTTCATGGTTGAGTGACTTGTTGTTAAAAGCTATTTTGTACAGAAATAAATTGCTTGTTATTGCTGCTAAAATTGAGAAATATTCAAGATTCTTCCAGTGTTTTTAAAGGCCCAGTATGTAACGTTTTTGGTGTAAAATAGACTAAAATAAAAACATGTTTGTTTTTTTTCATGTGTGTTTATTGCACAGAAAAACATTGAAAAACAGGCATCCTTATTGTGAGCAGGCTTGCATCTCCACAAACCTGACTCTTATTTGTCTCCATAGAAATTCAGTTCCTTTGGGTGTAATATTCCATTCCATTTACAGTATGTCTTAAAACGTATCTATCACCATGGAGAATGTTCCAAAGTATGGTTTTAACTTTTTTAACTTTTAACTTTATTTCCATCATGCAGTTCACTTTCCACCCCCAGAAAGTCACAGACTATCACTTTAACTAGGGCTTATACTTATAAATGACAAATATACAACAGAGTGGAACCTATTGCAACTTTCCTGACCAAAGTTGGGCTGAACAATTTGGGAAAAATATTGAAGTAATTTTTTATTTTTATTTTTCTGACAAGCATTGCAATGTTTTAAAAGCGCTGTACCTGATTTTTACTGTCTTAAAAACGTGAAAAACAGAACTAGCTCATTTTAAACGGTTTGCAATGGTCCAAAGATATTCCTTACTTACCTTAAGCATTCTTTTCTTCATCTTGCAGCCACAGACCACAGTTGAAAGTCTTTTTGTCATATGTTCTATAAACCCCACTCCTCTCTCTCTCCCCCTCCTTTCTCCTTCTATCTGTCTCTCTGTCATTCTGTCTCTCTCTCCCCCTACCCTTCCTCACTTTCGCTTACCCCCCTCTCTTTCTTTCTCTCTCTCTCTCTTTGTCATACTTTTCATTTCTCCACTAAAGGTCATCTCTATATGATTTACATTTTATTAAATCCAATGAGTTTGATGCACTCACATTTTTCACTTATGTTTGCACTCCACGGATAACTGCTCAGGAGTCTAACCCACAATCTCCTTATTCTAAGAGGAGGAGACAGGATAACCACTCTGCCACTGTAACACAGGGAGAACATGCTCACACTCAGAGAGATAAGGAATCTAACCCACAACCTCCTTGTACTGAGAGGAGGAGACAGGATAGTCACTCTGCTGCATGTATTCTGTTCTGTTAAACTGATTTGAAAGTTAATTGCACAAGTCTGAAAAGGGCAACGTGGCAAGAGAAAGACAAAATAGATTTAGAACAGTTACAGAGTCTGGAGACCAAGTTGTCAAGTTATGCAAGTTCCTCCTCAGGCAACATATAAACTTTTACATTTTGAAACATTGAATTGAGAATGGATGATTTTTGTTTTGTTAATTTAAACTGTATGTAGTCTGCGTTCTTATACTGTCATGAAAAGGAACCACAATCACAACTGAACCTGGCTTGCCAATGCCTTAACCTGCAGATAGAGGACACATAAGTTTTTTCTCATTCTCAGTATTGATACTTTGCAGCTGATGCCATTCACATTCCCTGGGAATGTGATGCTAACTGAGGCTCTGCTCTGTCTAAAACGCTGTTACTCAAGTTAGACTTTAATCTGAGCTTTGTTTTAACACAGTTTGACCAGAAAGAACTTAGTTAGAACTACAACAGGTGAGCTGTTTTGTGCTGTCAAACAAGTCCCAAAGAACATTACAGTCACAAGCTAGCTAGCATTAGCCAACATCCTTTTTGTTGAAAATCAAACACCTAACCATGACTGCAAATGCTTGTATTGATTAAGGGCTTTTGAAAATGTGTTAAATCTTTTTTTTTTTTTTTTTTCTTGAGTTTTCAAGGAAAACTACTACTACTACCACTACTACTGGCTGGTAACTACTGAACATTCCACCATAGACATACATGTACAGCCCCAGGGTAATGTCACTGCAAAGTATCAATATGGACAGGCCATGCCTTATGTGAAAGCTCAGAACTTCCAGAATTCCCTCACTGAGCTGCAGAGGCTGCACTAGCACTGATTAATAATGCTGCAGGTACTGGGACTTAGGTAGTGACCATTCAGATCAGAGAGAGGCATTTTAGGTTTAAACCAACTGGATTTTAGCATTGAAACTGGCAACCCAAATGAGAGACTCATGTGAGGCTCATTCTGCTTTCTGATTGGTTAAACGTCTTGAGAACAAAAACACCAAATTATAACATAAACCACTTGGCCATCATGTCCAATGTTTCAATCAGCATTACAATAGTTTGCAGTAAAAGCTATATTTGATTTGAATGCGTTTCTCTTGTACCTGGGGACACAGACATGTCAAGTGAATAAATTTAAAATCAAAATCTTACATACAGTTCCTTTTAATTATTTAACCAAAATGCCCCTAAATGTTCATGTAATTGTAATATCATAACTATTACATAAGTTAGAGCCATTGCATAATTCTGATTCTGATTTCCCTGACTTGAAAACACATCACCACAAACATATTTCTCCTCTATTCTGACTTCTTAAAATGCTTTACTCCTTTTATTGTGTAGATATTTTAAATTACTCCAAACATTTTTAACATTTATTTTGATTCAAATTATTCCCTGACAAAAGCAGCACTGCGCAGAAACAGCTGATTTCCATGTGCACGTTTGGAGGTAAACATGGCCCAAACACAGTCTTTAGTTCTGCTCCAGACCTGTAATTTACACAGAGCCGAGACGCTGAGATCACAAACAGACATCAGGCCTATTCATCAAGGCCTATTCACATTCAAATCACACAAGTCAAGACTGTTTAAGCAGCGCAACAGTGGGCTCAAAATATCCAAGAAATATATGAGTGCTCCAAGGCCAACTATAACTCAGCAGAAGTTTTTCAAAATGCCTTTTCACTAAACTGAGGGTTGATGGTTTGATTCTCTTAATCAGTGTTGCACTTGGTTGTGTTGTTGAACATGACACTTCACCCTGTTAGCATGTTTGAAAGTTGTAATCAGAGTTGGGTAGAGTATCCAAAATTGTACTTAAGTAAGGGTACTGTTAAAACTGTAAAATAATATTAATCAGAAGTAGGAGCAACAGTGGCTCAGTGGTTGGAGCAGTCATCCACAAATCTGAAGGTCAGAGGAACGATTTCTGCCCGGACCTTGTTCAGTCATTGTGCCCTTTGGCAAGACACTTCACCCACAAAGTAGATGGTGTCAACGCCTTAATGATCGTAGGTTAAGGCTACATTACTTAAATGTACTCATCCACTGTGAGGGAAACTCATTCTCTCGCATTCGACCCATCCTTCATTGCCTCTGTGTTGAAGCTCTGCAGATCACTCACCTCTCAGTCTCTGTTATGGTTCATAGATCTGATGCTATGGTTCATATTGGCGATGGTTTTACCCTTTGCTCTTCCCTTTGCTCTGCAGAACACTCACTTCTCTCTGTTACGGTTGATATATTTATATAGGTTTAACCCTTTGCATTCCGCTGTGTTGCAGCTCTGCAGACCACTCACCTTTCGGTTATGGTTCATATATTTGATGCTATGGTTCATTCTCATGGTAGTAAGTATAATAAGATCTGGAAGATGAACCAAAGATGGTATCGTACTGTCTTCAATGGCCAGTGCTCTTTGGCGCCTAATCCAGTTTTCATTATAGATTCATGTTCATACTGATGATAGTTTAACCCTTCGTATGTGTTTCAACCATAGACTGTATAAAGAAGTGGACTAAGGGAGTTTAATGTCAAACTCACCCAGGCTAGCAGTTATAGGGGAATTTGGAGCCGAATTCCATATTTGGAAATCTGATAATGAGTATCATAGCAACCAAAGAGTCAACCAGGAGTGAGGTTGTTGAAGGTAATGCCGCTTCCCACCCAAACCGCTGGTTTAGCAGGGGGTGGGCTCTCAATCAAACCTGTTGCTAACACTAGCGAGAGCAACTTTGGTGAAAGCAGGCACCTGATTTGTCTGTGTTGTCTTTGATTTACGGACAAAATAGCCAAATAAACCCCCCGGATCATGGAGAGTGGGTTAATACGAACATATGGCAGCAGCAGTTACAGAGAGAGGGGTGATGGTTTTTCAATAGAAAGTGAATTGGAGTCGATGGAGCCAGAAGCATGCCCATGCTCACTTCCTATTTGGAACGTGGTGGCTAGCAGGTTAGCTATGTCCATTTATATATACAGTCTATGGTTTCAGCTCTGCAGGCCACTCACCTCAGTCTCGGTTATGGTTCATCCATCTGATGGTTCTCTGTATGTCATGATTCATATTGGTGGTAGTTTAACCCTTTGTGCTCTTCTCTCTGTTCCAGCTCTTCAAACCACTCAGCCTCCAAAGGTGCTGTTTCCTCCAGAGAGACAGGACACCTACATCGAGATCACTCCAGGTACCACACACCTCCTTTGAGATGGAACTCTCTCTACCTCTCATGTCATACCCCTCTCTTCTGTCTTTCTCTCTCAATACCACTTACACCTTCCTTTCCCTCACCTCCCTCTCTCTTCTCTTTCTATCTCCCTCCACTGGTGAATGACTAAAATCTAATTCTGATACTGTTTTGAGCACCCCTCCATCTCCCTCCTTCTGTCTCTTTCTTTGTCCACACATTCTTTCAATTCTTTCAAGCTCCAATACCACGTGTGCCTTCCTCTCTCTCTCTCCTCCTCTCTCACTTCTCTCCTCTCTCTGTGCTGTTGAATGACTAAAATCTAATTCTATTACTGTTTTTGACCCTTCTGTCTGTCTCTATCTCTCTCTGTGTCTCTATCTCCCTCTCTGTCTCTTTCTTGACCCCATCTCTCTCTCTCTCTCTCTCTCTCTCTCTCTCTCTCTCTCTCCAGGCATTTTTTCTATCCCCCCTCCCCCCCTCTC